>CM042412.1:5988715-6118715 GCA_023634145.1 Thymallus thymallus
CTTGGGTGCAGCCATAGAGTGACATTAGAAGTGCCCATCCAAGAAGGCTCAAGGTCATTGGCCACAGATAAAAAGACGTCAAATCACGTTATATCTACCGTAGCTTTGACTGGACTGATCATGTCAACATCATACTTTCAAAATCTTAGCTAGCAAGCTAGACAAGCAGTCATCATCATGAATCAAGTCAACAGTCTACTGTCAAATCCTTTTCAATCCTTGTCATATGAAGAGAAATTATAGATAAAACGTATTGGTGCTCATCGGCCATTGGACATAAACATCATACAATTAAAAAATTAGTGGTTTGGAAGGAACCACTGGCAAAACATTTGCATCAAGCTCACCAACATCCATCACTTAATCCCCATGAAATTCATCATCATTTATTTAATCTGCGTATAAACTCTTAATACTTTCCCATGTCACAGTGGTAGTAAAAGGTATCATATCATCACGTGACTCTAATATGATGGTTTCCACTGACATTTTTAGCGTTATTAATTTTACAGACGATTATCCCACCATGTCGAATGAACAAATTGTCTGTTTACATTTATTCAATTGATCCAACATTTTCTGTTTCCACCAGTCCAGTTGTGACGTTTTATTATGTGTCAGGCAACTCATCCACATGAAATGGTTGTACGGAAGCCTGGGCTGCGTTCAGTACGTTTTTATGTTCTGGAACGTTGAATTGAACGGAAACGGTGCTGTACTGAACAGCCAGTTGAAAAACAGGGAGGGGTTGGGCTGTCAGCATTTATAGGGCCACTGCCCTATAAATACATCACCTTCAAGCCACACCTCGCCACACCCACCAAACGGGAGCAAACATATCTCACAACAATGTTTTTGGAGAATCGTGTCATTCAGTACAAACTGTTCCTCAACGTAGCAAACGTTCAAGTGAACTGAACACACGTCTGGTTAGTGAAATACATTTTGCGGTAGATGGGTAGTGTAGGCCATGGAATAGATGGGTAGAGTTGGTCATGGGGTTGATGAGTAGTGTAGACCATGGGGTAGATGGGTAGTGTAGACCATGGGGTAGATGGGTAGAGTTGGTCATGGGGTAGATGGGTAGTGTAGACCATGGGGTAGATGGGTAGTGTAGACCATGGGATAGATGGGTAGAGTTGGTCATGGGGTAGATGGGTAGTGTAGACCATGGGGTAGATGGGTAGTGTAGACCATGGGATAGATGGGTAGAGTTGGTCATGGGGTAGATGGGTAGTGTAGACCATGGGGTTGGCCTGTAGGGGCTGTAAAATTATTTGGCACTCTTACCTTTCTGTTCAGGCATTTAATTGGTTGACAGTTGCTTGTACACTGGTGCGGTAGGTCTAGGAGAGCTCAGGTGTAGTTTTAGTTTAGAGAATCAAACTCATCAGGCTACATGATGTCATCATAGCTGGACTACCCATTTACCTTTATATGAACATTACATGAATGTTACTGGACATTAATAATATTGATTAAAAAAAAATATAATAACAACAAAAATATAATAATAATAATAATAATATTCTATGACAGTTGGTGTATATTAGTATGCTACAAAGACAAGCCAGATATATTCATT
This sequence comes from Thymallus thymallus, assembly GCA_023634145.1. Classification (NCBI taxonomy): domain Eukaryota; kingdom Metazoa; phylum Chordata; class Actinopteri; order Salmoniformes; family Salmonidae; genus Thymallus; species Thymallus thymallus. Next base: position 5,990,301 of record CM042412.1, read on the forward strand.
CAATATGTGATTTAACAATAGCTTGTTATACGTACTGTATGTCCCTTCTATATTTTGGATCAGTTTGTCATCATCATCATCACTATTTTTTTTATTTTAATCATTATTTTTTGTCATCATCATCATCATCATCATCATCACTATTTTTTTAGTTTAATCATTATTTTTTGTCATCATCATCATCATCATCATCATCATCATCATCATCATCATCATCATCATCATCCGTTCATCATCATCATCATCATCATCATCATCATCCGTTCATTATCATCATCATCATCACCATCATCATCATCATCATCACCATCATCCGTTCATTATCATCATCATCATCATCATCATCATCATAATCATCATCATAATCATCATCATCATCATCATCACCATCATCACCATCATCCGTTCATCATCATCATCATCATCATCATCACCATCATCATCATCATCACCATCATCCGTTCATCATCACCATCATCCGTTCACCATCATTATCATCATCATCATCATCATCATCATAATCATCATCATAATCATCATCATCATCATCACCATCATCACCATCATCCGTTCATCATCATCATCATCATCATCATCACCATCATCATCATCATCACCATCATCCGTTCATCATCACCATCATCCGTTCATCATCATCATCATCATCACCATCATCATCATCATCACCATCATCCGTTCATCATCATCATCATCATCATCATCACCATCATCATCATCATCACCATCATCACCATCATCATCATAATCATCATCATCACCATCATCATCATCATCACCATCATCCGTTCATCATCATCATCATCATCATCATCACCATCATCATCATCATCATCATCATCATCACCATCATCATCATAATCATCATCACCATCATCATCATCATCATCCGTTCATAATCATCATCATCATCACCATCATAACCATCATCACCATCATCATCATCATCACCATCATCCGTTCATAATCATCATCACCATCATCATCATCATAATCATCATCATCACCATCATCACCATCATCCGTTCATAATCATCATCACCATCACCATCATCATCATCATCATCATCACCATCACCATCACCATCACCATCACCATCATCATCATCACCATCATCATTATCATCATCATCACCACCATCATCATAATTACCATCACCATCATCATCCTCAGACCAGAGGATTCTTTCCATTCCAGTGATTCCCAGTACATGACATCCATCCCAGCACAAGGCTATAGACTAAGTACTGTACAGTATGTGGTTTTGAGGAGGTGAAGAGCACCACCCTGTGTTAATATCTCATACTAGCAGGACAGACAGACCATCCAGGTGTATTCTCTATCCACTAATGTCTCTATCCACTTTGCACAGTACAAATAGAACATGTGACAAACAAATGGTTGAAATAAAACCACCGTCTCCTGCAATGAGTGGAAACAATTTGTGTTTGCTTGAGCCTGCCTGGAGCGTCAGATCGACAGGGTTTGCAATTTTGGGACCATTCCATTGCCTCCATTGTGTCAGGCAAGCTCAATCAAACAAATAGTAAACACATTCCAAATCTTTCTAATACTATTTGAACCAAGGTCTGCTTACATTATATTTGATGTCCCTTATTCAGTGTATTGTCCTGTATGGAAAAAGACAGATCAATTATCGGATCAATACAAGTGTGTTTATTAAGTGGGCTGCCTGCCTGTTGACATAGCCATCGATTTCTCCAGGACATAATAGTGTAAATGTTTTCTGGCCATCTCTTTCTCCCGGACATTACAATAACAGATTGTATATTAAAGAGGCATGCATAATAACGCCAGGCTAGATGGTGGGGTGGAGAAGCATTACGAGCCTATTAACATACAGTATGTGTATTGGATGTCATATGTTTCTTTGTTGAATCTACAGTATATTCCCATAGGATAGAGAGAGTGGGGGGGGGGGGGGGGGGGGGGATTGAAAGTCGAGGGACGCAATCCAATACCTAACCTTAAACGGCTAATCTCCTAACCATAACCCTAAACCTAATTATAACCCTACGACTAATTCTAACCTTAACCCTAAACCCCTTAGAATTGTGGGGACTAACAAAATGGCCCCAGTTGGTCAAATTTGTATTAATGTGGGGACTTCTGGTCCCTACAAGCATAGTTTAACACGTCAACACACACACACACACACACACACACACACACACACACACACACACACACACACACACACACACACACACACACAGAGAGATATTGTGTGGGTGGGGCCATATTATAGGCCTCTCAGGGATGGAATGAATAGATCCCAGGGGAGAGGTGCCTCAGCGGTGGCTGTTGTGCACAACAAGGAGTAATGAAAAAAGAAGAAGACCCATGGTGTGATGACATCAGAGACTCTCTCCAATCGCCCTTCGGTGCTGCTTTTCCACTGAGACTTACCCCACACCAGTGGGTCAAAAGTGTTTAATGTTAAAGACCCAGTGCAGTCAAAAACGTGATTGTATGTGTTTTATATATACAGTATTTCCACATTATGAAGTTGGAATAACACTGTGAAATTGTGAAAAGGGCTGTCTGATTTAGCCTATTTTGGTGGGATGGAGTTTTGGCCTATCTGGTGACATTCTATAAATGTGTTATAGACCAATAAGAAAGAGAGTTCCAAACCTCTGCCAATAACAGCTAGTTTTCAATTTCCCCTCCCCACTCACAGACAGTCCTAGCAAATTCTTGCTTGAGATATTATTCTTTGCTAGGAAGCTATTGTTTCTCTTTGACCATTTTAATTTAAAACAATCACAGTAAGATACTTAATTGTCACCCAGATATGATTTGATATTGAGATAAAAATGGCTGTATTCGACCATTCATGTAAACTCTAGTGGAATTGTGTTGTCCTCAGGAATGTGACACTGAAGAGCAGAATCAACAAACTGTGCATCATTCAAGACAGTTTCTTTGTGAGCAAATGTTGAAGTTCACAGTTAGTCTTTGTTATGTAAATGATAGCTGAAAATTAGGCAGGGGCTTGGCCCGAAGTCAAGGCAGGTCCGCCAAGCCAAGGCCCAGTGAGACACGGGTAGGGTCCATGGCCCAGTGAGACACGGGTAGGTCAACGGCCCAGTGAGACACGGGTAGGGTCCATGGCCCAATGAGACACTGGTAGGGTCCATCGGCCAGTGAGACACGGGTAGGATCCACGGCCCAGTGAGACACGGGTAGGATCCACGGCCCAGTGAGACACGGATAGGGTCCATGGCCCAGTGAGACACTGGTAGGGTCCACGGCCCAGTGAGACACGGGTAGGATCCATAGCCCAGTTAAACACAGGTAGGATACACGGCCCAGTGAGACACAGGTAGGATCCATAGCCTAGTGAGACACAGGTGGGATCCATGTAGATGGGTAAAACACCAGGGTAAATGCTCATTGGAAACCAACCACAACATAACAGCAGCTTCCAGGCTGCATCTGGGCCCTGTAGACAGAGACACAGAGACACAGAGAGACAGAGAGACAGAGAGACAGAGAGACAGAGAGACAGAGAGACAGAGAGACAGAGGCATGAAGACAGAGAGACAGAGACAGAGACAGACAAAGACATAGACAGAGACAGACAGAGAGAGACAGAGAGAGACAGAGAGACAGAGAGACAGAGAGACAGAGACAGAGAGGCAGAGACAGGGAGGCAGAGGCAGAGACAGAGACAGACACAGAGAGGCAGAGACATAGAGACAGAGGCAGATACAGTGACAGAGAGACAGAGAGACAGAGAGACAGAGAAATTACACTAACCACCAGTCATCCCAATTTTCAAATGTATCGTAATCTTTCAAAAGAAAATAAAAGTGTACAAATAGAGAAAGTGGGACATGTGAGTTTTAACCACTAAAAGACATACCGCACAGAGCATCCTAGCAGTAATTTGTTCAGTCATCATAATGAACAAATCCCCACTGGTGTGAATATGACTGTGTTAAATTAACACAGACAAGTAATGATTATTCATGACCATGAAAAGCAGCTACGATTGTAAGCACAGCACTTTCGTTGCAATTATACCACGGTGGGTGATTCACACCATCATTGCTTGCTGAATTTAATTAGACGTTCATCCACCCATACTGCGATACCACATTTCTCCACTAGATGTCAGTACAGCCATTGCTTCGCCCTGAGACTCAGTCTCATCTGTTATGAGTTGAACCTTGAGATTGCTGTAGGTAGAGTACAAATAAAACATCAAACGAAATCAAATCGAATATAAAGTACAGAGTTATAAAGTACAGAGGAAGGAAGCGGACCCAGCCGGGAGCCGCACTCCATCAAACACGTGGCTGTTATACAATAATAAGCAAGAGAGCTCTCCTCTGCCTTTATGAGGTGGCACAGGCCAGGGCAGGGCAGTTTGTTTTTCTTGGGATCCCCATTAGCTACTGCACATGCAGAAGCTACTCTTCCTGGGGTCGACATAAAACGTACAAATACACTGTAAACTACAGAACAGTTATAGACAAGAACAACATAAGATATTATATTAAATGAAAATAAAATAAGAGCTATATATTGTAAAGACACTAATAGACAACAAAAACACTATTTACAAACTATTCAGATATACATATTCATTTTCTTGTTGGTTGAGAGATGAGTGTGCAAAGCTGTCATCAAGGCAAAGGGTGGCTATTTGAAGAATCTCAAATATAAAATATATTTTGATTTGTTTAACACTTTTTTGGTTACTACATGATTCCATGATAGATAGATAGATAGATAGATAGATAGATAGATAGATAGATAGATAGATAGATAGATAGATAGATAGATAGATAGATAGATAGATAGATAGATAGATAGATAGATAGATAGATAGATAGATAGATAGATAGATAGATAGATAGATAGATAGGTACTTTATTGATCCCCTCATAGTTTTGATGTCTTCACTTTAATTCTACAATGTAAAACATTGTGCAAATAAACAAAACCCCTTGTAAGAGTAATATTCCAAACTTTTCACCGGGGGTATATATATTAATTTTCTTCTATACAGTACAGTTAAATTAGATCTTTATAATGAGGAGAGGCGCTGTGATACAATATGTTTTTCTTTTATCAGTTTTTTTTAAGCTAAACTGACTTTTTACCTGAGTAATCTCTGGTGGCAGAGCATTCAATGATGACATGGCTCTTTACATAACTAAGCATTACATTTGTTTTTGGTTTGGGTACAGTGAAGGAACCCATAATGGCGTGTCTGGTGGGATATGTCATAGCTGCTTGACAAAGAAATGTCCCCTCGGGGATCAATAAAGTGTCTGTCTGTCTGTCTGTCTGTCTGTCTGTCTGTCTGTCTGTCCTTCTCTTTGTTTGTTACCCTTATTTATACAGGTTTTTTTTTTTCATTGAGATAAAATCTCTTTTTCAAGAGAGACCAAGTCCAACAGCAGCGTACAACAAAACAACGTTTCAGACAAAACAACTTACATACACTAGCACAACATTGAACAAAACTATACACACATACAGTACAACAGTACAACAGAAATATGATGGTTCACCGATTAATGTTATCATTTCACTTCTTGGTTTGCCGGCTTCACAAATGAAATAATCATTGAAATTATTGGCTAAATCAAAATATTTTGTTATAAATTATGCATGAACCTCAATGAACGATGAATTGTAGTATTTTTCCATAGTAAAAAAAAAAAATGTATCTTGCTTTGGTAGAGTGTGCTAATCTGCATTTATGAGGTGGCCCAGCCCACGAGGAGAGGAGTTATGTTGCTTTGTGCCTGGGGGCAACTGCATATTATAACTCATTCCCCTGATAAGCATCAGTGAATGTTGCATCCTCAGAACATACATTTACCCCCGCTTCCCTAGCCACTGAAGCAAGCATATCTTAGAAAGAGGGGAGAGAGAGAGCGAGAAAGATGAATGGATGGATGGAGGGAGACAGAGAGATAGAGAGAGAATGTGTGAAAGATGAATGGAGGGATGGAGGGAGGTAGGGATGGAGGGAGGGAGACAGAGAGATAGAGAGAGAATGTGTGAAAGATGAATGGAGGGATGGAGGGAGGTAGGGATGGAGGGAGGGAGACAGAGAGATAGAGAGAGAGAGCGTGAAAGATGAATGGAGGGATGGAGGGAGGGAGACAGAGAGATAGAGAGAGAGAGAGCGTGAAAGATGAATAGATTGATGGAGGGAGGGAGACAGAGAGATAGAGAGAGAGAGCGTGAAAGATGAATGGATGGATGGAGGGAGACAGAGAGATATAGAGAGAGAGCGTGAAAGATGAATGGAGGGATGGAGGGAGGTAGGGATGGAGGGAGGGAGACAGAGAGATAGAGAGAGAGAGCGTGAAAGATGAATGGAGGGATGGAGGGAGGTAGGGATGGAGGGAGGGAGACAGAGAGATAGAGAGAGAGAGAGCGAGAAAGATGAATAGATTGATGGAGGGAGGGAGACAGAGAGATAGAGAGAGAGAGCGTGAAAGATGAATGGAGGGATGGAGGGAGGGAGACAGAGAGATAGAGAGAGAGAGCGTGAAAGATGAATGGAGGGATGGAGGGAGACAGAGAGATAGAGAGAGAGAGCGTGAAAGATGAATGGAGGGATGGAGGGAGGGAGACAGAGAGATAGAGAGAGAGAGCGTGAAAGATGAATAGATTGATAGGGAGAGAGTGAAAGCACTCGCGAGTGTGTGTGTGTGAGAGAGAGAGAGAGAGAGAGAGAGAGGAGAGAAAAATGTTTTCAGACAAACTCTCTCTCTCTCAGGCAGAGACATAAAACAAATGCACCCTGGGCAGATTTATCAGGCCGGGTTGATGTAGATTTCCACTTATACAGATCGACTGTACATACAGGGACAAAGTGGGGGAAGATTCAATATCTGACGCACCACATTGAAGTGGGAAGATTAATTCACTTGATGGGAGGTTTAGTTTGTCATACCATTAAATTAGTGCCTCTGTGACAGCAGCGTGAGGTGATTTGTGAGAGGGGCCAGGAGTTTCGCTATGAGGAAGTGACATGATCAAGATATAGGCTTCAACTAGTTCACAGGAAAGTTCTGTCTCTGACCATTCTCTCTGGCCTTTCTAAGGACCTCTAAGTACCATTATGATCGTATGGGTCATGTTAGCAGTAACTGCTAACCCCCATTTTCTCCAAAACACAATACAATAGAGGCAGGATACCTGTCGACATGATTAAGCATGTATTTAATGTAGCAAAAATGACTAACTCATTTTCGACCAAATTAGCAGGTGCTGCCTTTTTGCTTGGTAGGGCAGAATTAGGAGGATATAAAAGGCATGGAAGCAAGGGTGAGACAACCTCCTATTATTGCAATTAATCCAATTTACAAAAAATGAAGAAACAAGCAGATCCACCAATCCATTTCCCTGACAACAGCAAGTGTTTGGGGGATTGTGAGTGGGCAGCAGAGGGGAGTGGTAGGGGTGTCAGAAGCCACATTAATCATAATTCAACACAACTTGTTGATATTTGCTCACTGTGGTGATGATGTTGATGGCAGGGTTTTAATGTCTGTGTGTGCATGGGGAAGCATGGGGGATATAAGAGCAAGTAAGTGTGTCTGTCAGCACAGACGAAATTGGTCCTGATTTATTGTGTGTTAATGTGCTTGTTTGTGTTCATATTAATTAATTAATTTTATTCAACCTTAATTTAACTGAGAACAAATTCTTATTTACAATGACAGCCTACCTACAGGGTCAGCCATAGTAGTATGGCACCCCTGGAGCAAATTACGGCTAAGTGCCTTGCACAAGGGCACATCATCAGGTTTTTTACCTTGTCGGCTCGGGTATTCGAACCAGCGACCTTTTGGTTACTGGCCCAACGCTCTAACTGCTAGGCTACCAGCCTCCCCGAAATGACTGCCCTTTCCACTGAAGGTTCCAAAGGGTTCCATCTGGAACCAAAAAGGGTTCTACCTGGAACTAAAAAGGGCTCTTCAAAGGGTTCCTCTATGGGGACAGCCGAATAACCCTTTTGGAACCCTTTTCTCTAAGAGTGTACCCTACTAATCCTTAAGATGAAATTAATTTTGTCACGGTAGCAACTGACATCGAGAGCTTAACTTCGCCACGTGCATAATCATAAAAGGCAAAGGAACACCAGTGCCTATAACCCAAACACGAGGAGAAAACCAACACCTAAAAATCTGAAGAGGTAGTGGGGGATGGAGGGAGAGAAAGAGAGGGAGTGGGGGATGTAAGAAGAGAGAGCTCTCAAGAGAAGACATGCTATGTGCACACTGCCCACAAAATGAGGTGGAAACCGTGCTGCACTTCCTAACTTCCTGCCAAATGTATGACCATATTAGAGACACATATTTCACTCAGATTAAACAGACCCACAAAGAATTAGAATACAAATCCAATTTTGGGTGAATTACCACAGTGTGAATCACAGCAGCAAGATGTGTGACCTGTTGCCACAAGAAAAGGGCAACCAGTGAAAAACAAACACCATTGTAAATACAACCCATATTTATGTTTATTTATCTATTGTATTATTTGCACTTTGTTACAACACTGTATATATACATAATATGACATCTTAAATGTCTCTATTCTTTTGGAACTTCTGGGAGTGTAATGTTTGATGTTAGTGTTTATTATCTATTTCACTTGCTTTGGCAATGTTAACATATGTTTCCCATGCCAATAAAGCCCCTGAAATTGAAAGAGAGAGAGAGAGAGAGAGAGAGAGAGAGAGACCTGGCTAACCACCTAATGTCTACCAGAAGAGAAATTGGTTTCCTTTAGCCCGACTCTAGATGTAACTCTATGACAGTTGTTGCTTGATGCTAAAGAGCAGGTGCTTTTTGCCAAGTGAAGCAGCACATCCTACGGGTGAGGTTGACATGCAATGACAAACGCCTGAACACAGTGGCAGTGATTTTGACAATGCTGTCACTGAAATAATAGTTGGGAGAGAGAGAGACTCAAAGAATTTGAAAACAAATCCAATTTTGATAAACTCCCATATCTACTGGGTGAAATACCACAGTGTGCATCACAGCAGCAAGATTTGTGACCTGTTGTCACAAGAAAAGGGCAACCAGTGAAGAACAAACACCATTGTAAATACAACCATTATTTATGTTTATTTATTTTCCCTTTTGTCGTGTCTTGACTATCATTAAAAGTGAAGACTGCTACACTATCGATTCTCTAGGTTTAATGATTGTGATTAACTAACCACCTAAACATTAATTAACTAGGAAGTCGGGGCACCACTGGAATCTGTCGTTTACAGAGTAACCAATTCCAGACAATAACTCTTCGGATATTTTATACCTATTTTGATAAAAGTCGTTTATTAAAGAATTCTACCTTATCTTGATCAGTCTTATTCTGAAAGTCATAAAATCCTAGTTTGCACAAACCCAGTTTGTCAATGGCTCGCGTATGCGAGTGGAATGGTGGAAACAGGCGCAGGGAGACAGGCGTAATGCGATAGTTATATACTTTGTTTTATTAGTACGAGCAAACACCATCTGACACGAAACAATCACGGACAAGAACCAGGGAGGAACAGAGGGAATAAGTAGCCAACATACAATTAGTGGAAATGGGAACCAGGTGTGTGAGGAACAGGACAAAACGTAAACTGTGAAATGGATCGTTGGTGGCTAGAATTCTGATGACGTCGACCGCCTTTGGCCGCCCGACCCAGGGGAGGGACCAACTTCAGCCGAAGTCGTGACACAGTTTTACTTATGAATACACAAATTGGCTCAATTATTTATTTACTAGCTAATTAAACAATTACATAATATACAAATACAATGCATAATAACAGTCAATACCGTCCTTAGTGGACTAAACAAACAGTTTGGTTATAACCCCATAGATTCAGAGAGGAAAGGGGAAAGGAAGGAAGACCATGGAATGGTCTCTATCGGACATGGGCTCTTTTCACATAAATTCGAATGCCACTAACTGTCAGGCTCTGATCATAGGGAAGCCTTTGGCTCCCTCTAGTTTTCTATGGTCAAAGCCTGACAAGTCTATTATTTCTGTTTCTATGTTGGTTTTGTGTAGGTCCCCAATTGGAGGCAGCTGCTGTGCATTGACTCTAATTGGGGGCCATATTTAAGTTAATGTATTTTCTGTCTCAATGTGGATCATCGTTTGAAAGTAGGTGTATGAAACCTATTGCGGTGTTATTGGTTTCCTTGTGTTTTCAAGTTCAGTGTATAAATAAATCATGTTGAACTACCATGGCGATGTGTGTTGGTCAGCCACTCCTTCTGTTGGTGACACTAACGATCACCCGTTCAGATAAGAGTGCAATTCGTATTTACCTGAAGCTGGCTTCGATAGCTCGTTGAGTTCATGATTTTCCCAGTCGGTGTCGCCATGGTTCCTTTGTAGAATCTTCGTCGTGTGAGAGGTTCACGTGGTCTGAGAGGTTCATCTCACCCTGGAGATGCGCCCGCGTCTGTCAATGTTCTTACTAGATTTGAGCACCTTTCCAGCTGCAGACTGTTAGGGTGTAATCTAGAAATCACTTCTTCTTGAGTGCCATTCTTCGAAATATTCCCTTTTTAAATGTGGGAACAACAGTCCTCCTGTTATTTGGAACTATATGGCGGTAGATTAAATTGGCCATTTTAACGTGTGGACTACATCACACATCATTGGAACTAACGTAACGATCGTTACGGGGCTTTTATTGTGGAGTAGAAAGGGGGTTGGATCATCCTTCTAACCCAATGTCTGTTTCATTTGGGTGTGGCCACTGCCTGGAGACGAGTTACCATTAAACAAACACTTTTCATTTTAGAAGGCTTAAATCACATTGTAATCTTTTCAAAAGTATTCTTACACTCAGTCACACATTTGATCTAACCTTCAGATGCAAGCCTCATAATTGAGGGACCTTTATGCACAGAGTTAAAGTAAAGTGGCTGTATTGTTTTTCCTGAGTGTCACAAGAATGAAGCAAGGTGAATAGATCGTAGCTGGCTTCTTCCCGACCGATTACACATTCTCCAATTCAGGAATGCAGTTTAATTCTCCAATAGTTGAATGTAGGAGTATCTGGCGGGAGAGTCTCTTTGTCTACTGTGACACTTTCTCTCTCCATACTGCATGATGAGGGAGAGAAGAGTCTATAAAAGGAATTTATGACGTGTCGTAAAGCGATAAAATTCCCCCCTCCCCCCTAAATCCCATCTCTGCTAGGGCCAGCGTCATGACAGTCAAAACAAAATGAATAAATGCATAAACAAAAGAGATACAAACTATAGTTATCACACCTTAATCATCTAATTGGGCTGTATTCTATATACGTCCATGTTCTTGGCTAAATGACACTCTCATGGCATTGTCTCTAATGTCATGTCTAGGGTTTTCCTACTTAGTGGTGTGTTGCTTGGGCACTATCCTAAGTTGATAACTACATTATAAGTCTACAGCTGTAAGGCACTAGTTTTGGGCAGTCTACAGGGATGACCTATGGACTTCTGGTACAGAAGCTGTAGGGTCAAAGGCCTCGAGGGGCTTGTCCGCTCCTCTCTGTTCTCATGGGGAAGTTTACAACTAGTTTTATTTCCTGCTCTGGTGGTCTCGTACAGTGTTGCACGTAGTCTCGACCACCCCCCCCCCCCACCGGCCTCGAGGAAGCTCATGGGTCTGGGCTGGTATTCCCCCCTTTGTGTTTCGGGACCCCCCCAACCCCCACCAGCAGTTGGTGTCAGAGTCACAAACAAAAAAGGTTGGACCCTGTGTACGAAATGTCAGCAGCCCCGTAGGGTGTAGATTGGCTGTAACCATTCAACCAAATCTCCTGCAACCATTTCAGTGCCTGCGAACTGAGACAAGGAAATGGTTTTGAGATATGGCACAGCGTTTCACCAGTGGGAATCATCGGGTCAGTTGTGGGACTGACGGCGCTCGATTCATTGTAAAGTGTTTCAGTCCCCCTCAAAGCAGAAAATGTATCATCTGAAGCAGAGGCCACATCTGCGCGTTGATGCTTTAAATCCAGAGCTTGCGGAAGTGTCTGAGGGACAAGAGAAGTTAATCTCAGCAACAGTATCGCGTGACTCCCTGGTGGAGGGAAGTTGGTCATTCACAGAGACTGTTGGCTCGAAATCAGGTTCAATGTGACAAAATGTCTTAATATCTCCTTGGGTCAGATGCAGCACCGGGAAGTGTTGAGACATCTTTTTCAAAAGGGGTCCTTTTGATAGATTGCCTTGTGGGTGACTGTGTTGCACTCAGCGGTAGGAGACGAAAATATGGTCGGTGGAGGCTTCACGGTTGCCTGTGACCACACTTTGTTGGTCTTCCAATCCATCAGAGAGATCAAACGATCCATCAAGACTACTCCAAGTAGCAGTGGTTCAGATTCGATGCTTGTAACATACACAGGGTGAACAAGTGATATGTCTTGGAAGCGTAGTTTCATCATGATTCGCGTTGTGAGAGGCGAGGTAGCCTGAGTGAAACCTTGAAGGGAAGTGTCTCAATGATCTGTTTTCAACAAATGTTTAGCTGAGTTCAAATCATTTTTGAGATCATCAAACAACATTTGAGAGATGAGTGACATAGTTGAGCCCGAATCAAGGTTAAGGAGTCCTCCAGGAATGTTTCCAGGTATGGGTGCCTTATGTTGCTTTTTGTGGTCATATAGCCCACAAAGTGTGGTGGTCGTTCGCAACATTGTGGTGTGTAGTTTCTGTTCAAGGTGGAAACAGATGGACTTCTCGGTTTTCGAGTGGAATCGGCTCTAGCAAAGTTGACAACCTTTTTCATCGCAACCTTTTTATTAGATTCTATAGACAAAGCATGTGTGCTTGTGTCTTGATCTAGCGGGCCCTGGATAAGGTCTTGAGTGAGAGCGGGGGTAATTTGATTGTTAACGTCCTTGCTAAGGGTGTTAATACTGGTGGACCTGTTGTACGGCAATTCCACATCTAGTCATAGTGACTTATGTTTTGGTTGTCATTGAACCCTTCATGTGGATGGGTTGCAGGAACGTAGTGATCCGGTCGATTGTAGCGGTAGTCGTTTTGTTGGTGACGTACTTTACAGTTATTTCGACCGCGGTGGGTATTGGTATTGTGGTTTCGTGGTAGAAACTGTTCTTGTGCGTCATCTCTCAACGCTTCAATACCTGATAATGCAACCTCAACTGGAGTGAGTGCTCCTGTTCTAACTTCAGATCCGGGTTGTCAGAGCACTCAGACCTGTGCACTTTTCATGCCTCGAAAGCTGTGCTCGCAACTCTCTGAGTTCTGAGATTGGTAAACCAAGTAGGTAATGAAGTTGGGGTACATGTTCAACAGAAACATTTGTTTAAATGGTAACAGCTCTTCTATTCCTGTTTCAGTGAGTAGGCCAAAGTAAGCTGAACGAAGCCTATGATAGTAAGCTTGGGGGTTTTCATTCCAAGCTTGTTTGACAGTGTTAGCCAGCGAGCTGTCGTGTTTGTGAGTCGCAGAACCACTGAATTCTATTTTCAAAGCTGTGGCATGTTTACAATAGCTGTGTTGCGCCTGTTGCTGTTGGATACAAATTAACCTTATCACGTCTCTATTCGACATTCACTTTAACAGGTAAAGCCTGTCAGCACCCGTAGCGTTCGGGTAGCCATCCAAGGCATCCTCTATGTCTGCTAGGAACATCTCAGTGCCGTTTGGCTAGCCTGAAACAGGGTCAAAGGTGCAGAAGCTTTTGACAAGTTTGTCAAGGCGTTCCTTGCCAAGTGCACGGGGAGCGTCTACTTCATCCTGTGGAGGGTTGTGGGCCGAAAGGCCAAGAGGAGAATTATGGGCCGAAAGGCCAAAAGGAGAAGCCAAGCATTGGCTTTGATGGCGAGGAGACACCCTTTTACCTTGGGCCGAATGGCCAAGAGGGGAAGACTGATTGACAACTGCAAGAGGTAAAGTCTGAAACCTTTCCTCTTCACTCTTTTGAGTACCGAGCTCAGGTTGTAGGCTAGGTTGTTCTGTTGGTAGTCACGTTGTGGTGCGTGACTGTTCTGGAATTTCTCCAGATGGTACATAAGGGTGGTCCACTTGGGTCGCTAAGAGTACTTATTTCAGACACATGAGTGTCGCACTTGCTCTGTTCGGCCTCGTACTTATCTGACATGGTTTGCAGGCAGAGGTCACGAGTACGGAGCGAGAGGTTCAGTGATGAGATTTCCTCCGCTTGCTTAGAAATCAATATTTCCATCTCCATCACCTGAGTTCTCTCATCATTCAATTGGTCAGCGACTTCAATGAGTTCTGCTGATTCTTCATCCAACTGGGTCATTGTGTTCATTAACTGATCGTCTTTGGTCTGCAGCATTTGGACCAGAACATTGTTACTTTGAGTAACGTTCAACAAAACTACATGCATGTTATCAAGTTGCATACTCCTGTTTGTAGATAACTCATCAGGTTTATCTAGTTTGGCATGGACTTCGTCGTATTTAGTGTTGGCTAAACTAAGTTGTTTCTGAAGAAGACGATTTTGTCGAATAGTTTGTGTTCGTTCGTCGTCAAGTTTTTGCAATTACTTTTAATTGTTCCATTTTCAAACGCAGTTCCACAGCTAGCAGGATGTTCCCCTTTCCTGCTTTTGTCATTAGTTTCCCGGTTCTCTCCACCTGTCCCTTCATGTCTACCGTTTCCTGCTCGTGCTTCAGCTGTGCACTGCGGCATTGGACATCAGGGCTAAACTGGAGAGAACCTTTACAAGGCCTGCGCCCGATGGTTGATTTTGGAGAGCGTTTGTCGCGATTGCTACGGGTTTTCCCCTAATTGCTTAGTTAGGGTTGGTATCGCTAATTAGTGGGGGATTGGGTACCACCCCCTCTGATTGCTTGCACATTATTAGAAAAATTTTGACAAAAAATGTTCCTATTTTTTTTCTTAGTTTTGAGGTTTGAGTAATTGGAAGCTGCAAAAACAATTTTAATCTATTTATAGGCGTTAATGAACCATCACTACTGCATCAGTAATGTGGGAGTTGGAGATGAATGAATTTGCAAAAGCAAATTGAATTGATGAATCAATAATAATGATTAATCATACCCGGATAGGCTATCTGGGGAATAAACTTTTAATTAACCTGAGAAGTTAATACAGAAGGTTAATACAGAAAGTTGTACAGTTTTTCTTAATTGCTTAGACACAATTCCTGGAATAACTCACCATTTTCTCAAATCTTCACACACAATTTTTAAAACTCACACCCAACGGTACAAACGTTTAACACACACAAGCTGTAAAAAACACAGACTACATGACTGTTTGTTACACATCGGAGGGATTCATTCAAAACACTGCTACCAACATGTTTAGAATAGGTTTTCAGATAAATAATTTGAAACTTTGTAAAATCACATCACTTACTATCCAGATAACCCTTTCAGGAAAACCCTGTACTGTAATAAATACCTCTTACATTAGTGGATAAGGGAATACTACTGTATATGCTGTTTTTGTCAAAAACCTGACCTTTGAAATGTCACACTGACAAAACATGTAAGAAGAGTCCATGCACGGTAAAATACCCAATTTCCATAAGCTTTATTTCCAAATGCAGCAAATGTACAGGTTACTCAGCATCAGCATCAGCATCAGCCTTCTCATCATCTCGTCTCAGGTCTGGGTCAGGCCATAATATCTCATCAACGTCACACATTATGTTTGCCTTAGAAAACCCTGGATAGACTCCACAAGACACATCACCACAGGCGTCCACCATTGCCTCCAGGAGGTTTTGCTGTGCGTAGGGGTTGCGGACATACACTCTCCACCGCCATAATGAGAAAAATTCCTCAATCGGATTCAAAAATGGGGAATATGCTGGCAAAAAAAGAACGGTGAACCTGGGGTGGTCATTGAACCAGGCTCGAATCAGAGCAGCCCAATGGAAACTGACGTTATCCCAAATGACAACATATTGGGCTTGCTCTGGTTGGCCTGGCTCCCCTTCCTGTTGAAGAATGTTATTGTGCAGCTGATCTAGAAATTGAAGGAGTTGTGCCGTGTTGTATGGACCCACTTTGACATGGCGGTGGAGGACACCACGATTGCTGACGGCTGCACATAGGGTGTGTCACGCTGCTCCCGCTCTCCCTCCCAGTCTGTTCCCCAGTTCTGTTCCCCACTGCTGCATTCATTGTGATTGTCGTATGTTGTTTGTTTGCCCGGTTCTGACGCTGTTCCTGTCTTGTTCTATGTCCGTGCAATTAAATGTTAAACTCCCCGTACCTGCTTCTCATCTCCAGCGTCGGTTCTTTCAGGGTGACGATGCCTCCCCTCTGGCCAGGAACTTGTATGATGGCACGGTGACCAATGATGTTGCGCCCCCTTTTGCACCTTTTTGTTAGGTTGAACCCTGCCTCGTCGATGAAGATGTACTCCTGTGGGTCAGCCATGGCATCCAGCTCAAAGATTCTCTACAGAAGTTAAAAAACACACATTTTACTGTACTGCAAATACAAGTAATGCAGTACTGTAGTGTACTAGAATGAAATATTGTGTACTGCAGTTACTGTAACACATTACTATACAGTACTGTATTGATATGCTGGAGAGATGGGCCATACTCTACATACTGTAAACATTCTGTACAGCATAGCAATTACCTGCACATATTGGAATCGTTGCTCCTTAACTCCGTTTGAATTCCTTTCAAAAGGCACACGGTACAGCTGCTTTGTCCTTATGTGGTTCTTCTGAACGATCCGGTCAATAGTGGAAATGCTGTCAGGGCCGACCCTAGCTATTTGGGGGCCCTAAGCAAGATTTAGTTTTTGGGCCCCCTACCTCGCGGGTAAAATGTTTGGTAGTCACCCTCTTGATGGTAGAGAGATTTTTTTAGTTAATTTCCTGTAATTCTCCCCATTTTGCCATAAGGCATAGATAAAATGTGGTTTTAAAGCAGATGCATTACTGACCTATGGTCATCCATTACTGTGGTTAAAAACTACACTGTCTACTGAAACGCAGAATTAGGATGAAGAAGCTGTACAGAGTCCCTTTCGAAAGAAACTCAGACTGTGGAAAGCAACTGAGACATGAATATGTGCAGGTAAGCTATACTATCCTATCATTGGTACTGGATAATGAGGGGGCTGTGGACAAACAGTGCAGAGAGACTCGCTCTCTTGACGTTTTGGAATATGGTGTCATCTGCCATTGTGTGGTCCTGCAGTTCTCGGAGTCTGATGCAGTTATTTGCAATGACCATATTTACAATGTGGGTCTCCTGCTCTGGGGTGAACAGTCGACCTCTTCCACCAGATACTGATTTTCTTGCAGTTCTGTAAAAACATTTGAATGGTTTTAGTGATAGATCCTTCTCATCATGAAAGTACAGTACATATTACTCTACCAGTAAAACTACAGTACTACACAACAGTTACTTACCGGTTCTCATTTTGAAATATCCGGATGTTACCTGCAACAGTACAGCGGCTCAGATTTGGTTGAACCCGTTGCCCAGCTTCCCTCACTCTCATCCCATGGTTGACAACATGCTCAACCACAGTCGCTCTGATTTCATTGTGTTCCTGACCCCCTTCCTCTTCCTCTTCCCCGTCCTCTCCTCTCCATTGTTGTCCAAACCAAATGTTTACCTGTGGCCTATTTATAGTGCTCAAGCTCTGATTTGTAAGTGAACTAATTATCTAAAAGTGTTTTCACATGTCAATGTGAAAAGGCAGTTGGTGAAATAGTGTAGCAATGTAGAGACCAATGTTTACAGTTTTGCTAGAAGTGTTTTATTAAATTACAAACTGAGTGTAAAGTAGAGAACGTGCATTCAGTTTGGCACATTGGGTAAATGCATTGGCTACAAATGTTAATGGTTTCAGAGATAGTGCTTCAAGAATCACTGTTAGTGTTTAAGCAGAAAAAACTGTATAGTGCAATGAATTATTTATTTGGACACTTTTGTGTAAGGTTTTGTAGAAAGAGTTTTGAATATTGAAACGTGTGGAAACAGATGAATAGTGTTAACGGTTATGGGAAATGTGTGTGTGTTTTTGGGAATGGGTATGTTTTTTTTTGTGCTACAGGAACCAGTTTTTTGTGAAGAAACGTAAGAACACTGGCCCTGATTTGACACTTGGAATTTCATTCGAGGGGCTAAAACGTATTGTTCAGATTACAGTTGAGCTCGGGAGTGATTTGAATTCATGCAAATGTTAGGAAGGTTGTCAGAGGCGATACGCTGCTCTGTAACATTGCTACATCAGGGTTGAGCTTGGTCCAGGACGTCTGTAAAAATAATAATAGTTTTAA
Organism: Thymallus thymallus; assembly: GCA_023634145.1. Taxonomy (NCBI): domain Eukaryota; kingdom Metazoa; phylum Chordata; class Actinopteri; order Salmoniformes; family Salmonidae; genus Thymallus; species Thymallus thymallus. Next base: position 6,008,610 of record CM042412.1, read on the forward strand.
TCGTATTTTTAACCATGTCTTTGTTTACCTGTACTTTGGTTACTAACATCGGAGTAAAACAAACTTATATTTCGGGTTCTGATGTGATACGACACTTGATTAAGTCCAAATAAGGTAAGTAGCAACTGCTGATTTCCCCTTTAAGTTGCTGGCTGGCATTTATCACAAAGCTAATGGGTCATGGCTGAATTATAGATGACTGTTGATCAAGGAGAGAGGGGAAATTGGGAGGCTAATGAGCACCCAGTGTGTGTGTGTGTGTGTGTCTTAAGCACAGTGATGTGTTTGTGTTTCTCAAGCACAGTGGAATGTCAGAATACTTAATCCAAGGGTGTAAACAAGAATGCAATACTGTGATAAAACTCTTTGTCTTTGATCCGTCTTTGATTTGTAGTTTATGAACACTGACAATGATATTGACCTGCCTTCATCCATTTCTACCTTCGACAGAGGCTGCTCTGACCTTGATGACTTTTGTCTCTCAATTCATTTCAATTTCAATGTAAGGGCTTTATTTGCATGGGAAACATATGTTAACATTGCCTAAGCAAGTTAAGTAGATAATAAACAACAGTGAAATAACCAATATAAAATGAACAGTAAACATTCCAAATGAATAGAGACATTTCAAATGTCATATGATGGCTATGTACAGTATTGTAATGATGTGCAAATAGTTCAAGTACAAAAGGGAAAATAAATCAACATAAATATGGATTGTATTTGCAATTGTGTTTCTCCTTTACTGGTTGCCCTTTTCATGTGGATACAGGTCACACATCTTGCTGCTGTGATGGCACCCAATAGATATGGGAGTTTATCAAATTGGATTTGTTTTCAAATTCTTTGTGGGTCTGTCTAATCTGAGGGAAGTATGGGTCTCTAATATGGTCATACATTTGGCAGCATATTAGCATAGTAAAATCCACCAGAACAGCAGGTGGGAAGCTAGTGGGGCGTTTGCCGTAGCATCCACAGTCCTCCCCACCGATCAGCTGCATAAACCCAGCTAACGGGTAAATGTTGAAGAAGGAGGGATGGAGGGAGGAATGGGAGAGAGAGGGAGGAGGGTCATGGAGGATAAACAGGCAGGTGGAGATAATGGAGGGAGGAATGGGAGAGAGAGGGAGGAGGGTCATGGAGGATAAACAGGCAGGGGGAGATAATGGAGGGATGGAGGGAGGAATGGGAGAGAGAGGGAGGAGGGTCATGGAGGATAAACAGGCAGGGGGAGAGAATGGTGGGAGAGAATCAAGAGACACTACACCTCTGCCTGGGGTGTGGGGCTGAATGTATTAGGGCGCTTCGTGCTTGTGACACACAAACCCACACACCCCAACACACACATACTCAGTTGGGTTCATGCTATGATAATCACCTTTCTGATGTCCTTGGCACATAAACCCCACACATCCTCACCCTCCTTCCTCCTTATCCCTCCCTATCTCTGTTAATCTCCACCCTCCCCCCTCCCTACATGGTTCTCAATTCAATTCCATTTCAAGGTGCTTCATTGGCATGACATAAGACAAAGGCGAGCCTCTGTCTCACGCTCTCACTCTCTTTCTAGCTCTGTCTTTCTCCCTCTCAATTCAATTCAAAGGTCTTTATTGGCATGGGAAACATATGTTAACATTGCCAAAGCAAGTGCAGTAGATAATAAACAAAAGTTAAATAAACTAAAAATGAACAGGTAACATTACACTCAAATGTCAAATGTCAAATGTGACTCGTTTCAGGAAACTAGGTGTATGTCGCGAGTCACTACTTCACAGGAGATCCATTTAAATGCAAACTTTTTTAAAAATGCGTTCTTTGGCAGAAATGCCTTATGGAACATTTGAACTTTCATGTGCCTTAATAACAAACTTGTATGCCTTGTTAAATTACAAGCCTAGTTGGTTTAGCCACGGAAAAAGACAGCAACCTTCCCGCTAGCCATGATTGGCTGAGATAATTAGGGGGCTGGAAATGCCGAGAGATGAGTTCGGATTGGTCTGTAGAACGCTCCTGTCTATAATATGAGCTGGTCAGTATGTGTAGGTAATTCTTTCTAAGGAGGACCAAGTTTTGAAATCAGTGGAATTAGAGTATGATAGCGAAGGAGTCGAAAAGAGAATACACAGAAGGCTGTTGTATAAAACACCTGTCTTCAAACTAAGGGCAACCATGGCATCCGTGACAATGAAGGAGAAACGACCATCGATGTGAACGGATAAGAAAGTCTAGCAAGCTACATTTTCAGATATTACATGTTTCTAATTTTGTCAGAACATCATTTTCATTTCAAGTTAAAGTGTACTCTGCTAGGGCGAGTAAAATTGTCAGAGTGAGCGGTTCTCTCATATATCTCGTTAGCTTGGGTGCTTGACTGTTGTTGATAGGTCAGAACGCTCGGATCATCCCTACTCCTCAGCCAGAGCGTCCAGTGTGCATTCTGAACACTCCGAGAGCGAAATGCTCCGAATTTACAATCTGACAACACGTTTACGAACGCCCAGAGCACACTAAGGCACTCCAGATTAAATTTACGAACACACCCATAGTATAAGCCATGCTTTAGTCTTGAAACCTTTGGTCGTTTAGTACATGACCTCACATTGGAATCCTTAAAGAGATGGGTAGGGCAAAAGCTTAAGAGGTTGTGAACAAAGCTTAATGGGTGTAGACAAAGAAGAGCTCTCTAGTAGGTATACCAAAACATTCAAGGGCCATTTTCTTTGAGGTTACAAGTTTATCAACTTTCAAAGCAGAATTACTTCCCCATTGTTCCTCAACTGTAGTGTATGATATACCATTTTGTAGCTCTGAGTCTCTACTTTAATCCAATGGGAAAATTTTGCTACACAAGACCGGATTGAGCTGGTCGGTCACACGTTATTGCTATATACAGAGTCATAATGATGTGCGAATAGTTAAAGTACAAAAGGGAAAATAAATAAACATAAATATGGGTTGTATTTACAATGGTGTTTGTTCTTCACTGGTTGCCCTTTTCTTTAGGCAACAGGTCACAAATCTTGCTGCTGTGATGGAACACTGTGGCATTTCACCCAGTAGATATGGAGTCTATCAAAAATGTGATTTGTTTTGTAATTCTTTGTGTGTCTGTGTAATCTGAGGAAAATATGTGTGTCTAATATTGTCATAAATTTGGGAGGAGGTTAGGAAGTGCAGCTCAGTTTCCACCTCATTTTGTGGGCAGTGTGCACATAGCCTGTCTTCTCTTGAGAGCCAGGTCTGCCTTCGGCGGCCTTTCTCAATAGCAATGCCATGCTCACTGATTCTGTACATAGTCAAACCTTTCCTTCACAGTGTTCAGGTATTCTGCCACTGTGTACTCTCTGTTTAGGTCCAAAAAGAATTCTAGTTTGCTCAGTTTTTTTGTTAATTCTTTCCAATGTGTCAAGTAATTATCTTTTTGTTTTCTCATGATTTGGTTGGGTCTAATTGTGTTCCTGTCCTGTTTGTGTTTGTGAACAGAGCCCCAGGACCAGCTTGCTTAGAGGACTCTTCTCCAGGTTAATCTCTCTGTAGGTGATGGCTTTGTTATGGAAGGTTTGGGAATCGCTTCTTTTTAGGTGGTTGTAGAATTTAATGTCTCTTTTCTGGATAATTAGCGGGTATCGGCCTAATTCTGCTCTGCATGCATTATTTTGTGTTTTACATTGTGCACATAGGATATTTGAGCAATTGTGAATTCTTCTGTTGTTGTCAGCGTACAGGTGAGACCCAGGCGCAGACAACGTTTGGAATAACAAATGTTTATTATACCAACAGGGGGCAGGCAAAAGACAGGTCAGGGGCAAGCAGAGTTCGGTAATCCAGAGTAGTGGGGCAAAGGTACAAAACGGCAGGCAGGCTCAGGGCTTACGGCAGGCAGAGTAAAGGTCGAAACCAGGAAACCAAGAAAACAGGCACTTTAGAGAGACAGGAGTAAAGGGGGAAAACGCTGATAGGCTTGATGAACAAAACGAACTGGCAACAGCCAAACATAGAACACAGGGATAAATACACTGGGGATAAAGAGGAAGATGGGCAACACCTGGAGGGGGGTGGAGACAATCACATAGACAGGTGAAACAGATCAGGGTGTGACAGTTGGTGAGCCGGACCTAGACCTCACTACCATAAAGGGCAATGGGCTTTATAACTGATTCAAGTATTTCTTGCCAGATCCTAATTGGTATGTCAAATTGTATGTTTCTTTTGATGGCGTACAAGGCCCTTCTTGCCTCTCAGATCGTTCACAGCTTAGTGGAAGTTACCTGTGGCACTGATGTTTAGGGCGAGGTATGTATCGTTTTTTGTGTGCTCTAGGGCAACGGTGTCTAGATGGAATTTGTATTTGTGGTCCTGGCAACTGCTCTTGGGTCGGAGCTGGATGCCTGGCCTGGACTGGGCACCGGCACAGAGGAAGGCCTGGACTGTGATAGTCCTCCTCCTCTGAGTCGGTCTCAAAACCACACTACCCTTCAAAAGTTTGGGGTCACTTAGAAATGTCCTTGTTTTTGAAAGAAAAGCAATTTTGTCCATTAAAATAACATAAAATTGATCATACAGTGTAGACATTGTTAATGTTGTAAATGACTATGTTGTAAATTGCCAAGAAACTGAAGATCTTGTACAACGCTGTGTACTACTCCCTTCACAGAACAGAGCAAACTGGCTCTAACCAGAATATAAAGAGGAGTGGGAGGCCCCGGTGCACAACTGAGCAAGAGGACAAGTACATTAGAGTGTCTAGTTTGAGAAACAGACGCCTCACTAGTCCTCAACTGGAAGCTTCATTAACCTCTTAAGGATCAGACCTTGATTTTACATTTTCGCCTAAAATGAATGCCCAAATCTAACTGCCTGTAGCTCAGGACCTGAAGCAAGGATATGCATTATCTTGATATAATTCTAAAGGAAACACTTTGAAGTTTGTGGAAATGTGAAATTAATGTAGGAGAACATAACACAATAGATCTGGTAAAAGTTAAAACATCTTTGACATGAAAAATAAAGGCCATATATTCAGATAGGAATCTGGAGATAATGTAGATGTTGTCCGCAATAGGGCAACAGTGTATGTGCAAAGTTTCAGACTGATACCTTCAAGAATGAGGGAGCTACTATATATGTATATATATGTATAGATATAGATAGAGAGAGAGAGAGAGAGATCATGATGAATACAAATCAATACTCTTCATTAAATACAACAACAGCTAAATATGAAATGAGTAAAGCAGCTGGTAGACAGAAGAAAGGTGGATACAAAGCAGTGGATATATCAATGGGTCATTGATGTAGCTACATGTTGTGAAAGGAATACAGCTGTGTTACTTCTGGGAATGGATGCCTTGGCTGGTATTGAATGGTCCTGTCTTTAATGGCCCTGTGCCTCATCAATTATTTTCTTAACTGATGAGGCACAAAAACAGACACAGGCACAGGCACAGGCACACTACCAGGTTTTTGTGTGTGTGTGTGTGTGTGTGTGTGTGTGTGTGTGTGGAGTGTCTGTGCTGACCTTGGGTCTTCCATTCAGCATAAGTGACAGTGTCAGAGAGAAGGAGGAGATGCAGAGAGAAAGATGGTGGTTTAGTTAGACAACTGGGCACTGGCGGTCTCAGGCCCTGGCTGGTGAGAATGGACTAGAATATGTAGGCTATCATTATATTATTGTTTGGTACTTGTCATTCTATTCATGTACAGATACAGGGTAATCACAGGCCACAGTGTACAAAGGAAAATGCACATACTCGCACAACGTGACGCGTGCACACATCCACACTCAGACACACACACGGACACAGACACACGCACACGCACCTTGTGTTTTCACAGAAACACTTTCCCCGACCAATGCATACACATTACATGAATGGGTAAGTAAGCATCTCAGTATTAGTCTACACCTTTTGTTTACACAGCACGTGGCAAAGAAATTCGATTTGATTTGAGTGTGTTGACATAGTTTGACTAATGGTCTGACAGAGGGACGTTAGTCCAGAGGCTCTTATTTGTGTGTGTGTGTGTGTGTGTGTGTGTGTGTATGTGTGGCGCGTGCAAACCATGTCATGTGTCACAATATTGAATTCTTTAAGAGATGACTTAAGAGATGACTACAATTATCTTGACATTATGATTGGATGGAAGTGCTCTGGTAGATTTTCAGACTCTTGTTTCCAGATCTGCTCAGATCATTCCAAGTCAAAGGTAAATGGTTTTTTGTCTCGTCCAGAGATTTAATTCGGATGACAAAAGAACAAAAAAATAAATGTTTTGCTCGTATTTGAGAAGCGGTTGACTTGCAAAGGCCAGTCAGCTTGAAAATCCTTGGCTTTTACTTCAATGTTATCTTCATCAATCAGGACAACCCAGCTCTCAGACACAACCCTGTATAGCTACTTACAGGGACTAGAACTCTCCCTCCCTTCTCCTCTCACACCCCACCCTCCCTCCCTCCCTCCCTCCCTCTCTCTCTCCCTCCCTCCCTCTCTCCCTCCCTTCCTCCCTCTCCTAAACAGGAGGTCATGTAAATACATGAGATAGAGAAAGCTCTTTAAATAAAAAACATGTTTTTCTGTGTGTAGTAGCCTACTGTCGATCTGACCAATAATGTTTACACAAATCATGGGTTGCAAAAGTGTTCAAATTTGTCTTTGAGAAACAGACGTATTTATTATGAATAGAGCGGGAACATTATTTGCATGTCACATGCAGATCGCACCACATACTGGAGGCCTATCTGTCTTAACCTTGCCTCTACCGTGTTGACTGTGTGGTGTTGTGTGTGCTCTGAAACGTGAAGCACACACAAGCTTGATTTATTCAGGCTGTCTTTTTCTAAAAGACATTTGCACGAGGAAGGCTACATAGTTCCCTGGTTGAAAAAGAGTGCTAAAGTGGTTTAGAAAGAGACTCAAGATGCACAAACACACACATACACACCCATACACACCCATACACACACACACATCAACATGTAGTAGGTGTGTGTGTGTGGGGTGGTACCCTGTGGGAAGGTTGCTCTGATAGAGGAGTTTATGTACCTCCCTGGGGGACATCTGTCAGGATGTGATTAAACTCTGAGGCCCCCCCCCAACACACACCCATCCTGATATTTGTCAGAGGGCAGGTCACAAGCAGAATTTTTTTAAATGATTTAAATTGAACCTTTATTTAACTAGGCAAGTCAGTTAAGAACAAATTCTTATTTACAATGACAGCCTACCTACAGGGACAGGCCATAGTAGTATGGCACCCCTGGAGCAAATTAGGGTTAAGTGCATTGCTCAAGGACACAGCAACAGGTTTTTCACCTTGTCAGCTCAGGGATTCAATCCAGCAACCTTTCAGTTACTGGCCCAACGCTCTGACCACTAGGCTACCTGCCGCCCAAAGAAGGAATTATGTCATACCTTTATTTCATTGAGACACGATCGTATATGTCTCTTTTTATTCGTGGGAATACTTGGGAACAGATTTCCTAAATATATTTATATTTTTTAGCTGAATTCCCTGTGAATTTACAGTCTTTACAAAAACATTCACTTGCCGACCCATGCCCTAGGGGTTTATGGTCCCACAGCAATGTGACCTTATACTCTAGACAGATCAGATTATCAGTATTAACAACAGACTGTTTCTGTGCTATTTACCGTTGTCTAGAACCTTGGGACTATGTACCCTTCAAAAAATAGACTACTTACAGTATTAATTCACACCAAGGATATGTGTCAAGGTATCAACATTGTCCATAGTCTCTGTTGCTTGCAACAATGGCAATTGTCTCCATTTCCTTTGGAGGTTGTGATGGTATATAAACTTTGAGTCTGGTGCTCAATGGACAATGGGCTGGGAACACTATGGCAACTAAACACTTAATGGCAAGAAACTCAATCAAAAAGCAATCAGCAGTGACTCGCCGGTGACTGATCTAGCGTGGCGTAGCCATTCATTATGTAAATCCCACCAACCTGGCTTTCTTAATCTTCCAAGGCCCTCATTTTATTACAAATTAGCCCCTCGATTGACAGTGGAAACAACAGAGCATTATTACTGGACGGTTGCCATAGAAACAGGTAATGTAGAATCCATTTTGGAATGTCTGTCGGTCTGAAGTATGTGTGTGTGTGCGGGGGGGGGGGGGGGGGGGTTCTGTAGAGCTGAATCTGTGGGTGTTTCTCAAAAAGCTTACTACCGTGTTCCGAGCACGCAAATTGAACCATGGGGGAGTATGAGTTCAAATCAAAGTATGCAAAACGGAGCACTGAGGGCACTTCTCGAATGCATGCTCCATTTGTACATATTTATTATTCCATTTGTACATATTTTTAAGCAGGTGTTGATGTAAGCTTCAAAGCATGCAGAAATATGACGCAACCATGTATAAAGTTACGCAACATTTATTGAAATCAGTGGTGGACTCTATTTGAGCTGAAGCGAGAGAAAGTAAACTCCGACTTTGGAATTAAATGTTGCTCATTCACATCTCATATGTTGCCTGACTACAATATTTTATCTTGATACGTTACTAAATACACACTGTGTTAATTTTGGCATGTTTACCTGCCTACAATACCCACTGCATAGATCTCAATCCCATAGTAAGTCAAAATAGCTAACTGGCTAGCTACTAGTGTTAGCTAGCCATATAGCCACAAAGAATTGTTAGCTAGCTAGCTACCCACGAAGAATCTACCTTGCATAACATTAGGTCACTTTTCCCGTTTAAACTATCTGGTTAGCTAGATTATTATGATTCACATATAGCTAGCTGATAGTTATGAAGTAAAACTTTTGCTTTGTGTATATCTTGTTATATCTCTATTGTCCTTGCTGGAAGAAGGTTCAGTGAATGGGTAAGTCAATAGGGCTAACTGGCTAGCTAGCTAACCATGAATAATTGGTATCTAGCCACCAATGAAACATGTATATCTACCATGTATAACATCAGTTTTAGAAGGTTCAGTGAATGGGTAAGTCCATAGTAAGTCAATGGGGCTATCTAGCTAGCCATGAGGAATTGGTAGCTAGCCACCCATGAAACATGTATATCTACCTTGTATAACATTAGTTTTAGTTAATGTTTGCCTATTTAACTAGCTGGCTAGTTAGATTATTACAATTCACATATAGCTAGCTGATAATTATGTGTGTGTAAGTGAAACAGTTACTTTGTGCATATCTTGTTTCGTCTCTGTTGTTGCCATTGTCCTGGACGGAAGAAGGTTCAGTGAATAGGAGGTGCAGCGTGAGGTTATACAGTTGTGCGAGTGCTTCTAAAATGTAATGTTTTATGCATTCTCCACACTCTCGTCCTCACAAGAATGTACTCAAGAGAACGTCCTCTGAGAAAACACTCGGAGCAAGAGAATGTGGAGCACGGTAGTATGCATAATGAGAAACATCCAGTGTTTGGGCCCCAAATGGACTCGTAAATTAGATTTGTAAATAGTTTGACAGACAATATATTATGGCTGCCTGGCAATATCATCTTGTGTGTTTATAGAGTTAGATTGGGTATTGAAGTGTTATTGGTATTGCTACCTGCAATTGGATTTTATTGTAAGGAGTTCGAAATGTGGCTGGAGTAATCAGTGGTCAGTGACAAAGATGTCCATCAACCACATGAGCAGATGAGATGTCAGTTGGTCCCACTAATAAGTGAATTTGGGATTCCTAGAACAAATCAGAGCATAGGCCCTTAGATCAGAGCATATTCCCATTTCGCACAGACAAAACTATTCTTCTCCAGTATGAAGGTAGGGATTGGTGGGTGGTGGGTGGGTTTGCACCATAAAGATGGTCTTACTTTGTTCTGTATTCCAGGCACAGACCTCCAGGATCCTGCCTGCAAATAGGTGCTGGCGTGGAGAACATTGTTTTCTGTCAACCCTTTGATAAGTTATAGCTAAGGGGTGAATAAAAAGCCCCCATAAATTGGTAGATGAAAACTCTCTCCCTGCGCGTTGTTGCGTTTCATGGTGAGTAATGAAGATTGGGGCTTCCTAACGTAGAAATGACCCAAATATTAAGCCTCCGTTTTTCTCTCTTTCATCCCATCGGGGGATTATTGATTCATGACTGTAAATGATGGCAGAGTGTTTGATGTGTCCTAAGAAGGTAGTCTCCTCAGAATCTTATATCAAGTCCATTTTATCTGTATGTAGGCTTGAGTGCTATAAGGTAGGGAGGCTGTGGGTTGTGGAATAGACTCTTGTGAGACATATCTACCTTTTTTCCTGTTCTTAATTTTTAAGGAAAAGGTGCTGTACCTAGGACCAGGGTTCTTCATCTGGCCCTGTAGGAGAACCCTTTTTAGTTCAACGTATAACCCTTTTTACCCAATGCAGAACACCCAAAGAACCCTTGAATCTTGGGCTACTAGAAAACACTGGATACCTAGCGGATTTCCAGGACCAGGACTGAAGAACACTGAAGCAGTCAACACATGATTCACGCAATCATCAAACTCTGTGTATGCATCTCAAGTTAAGATTCTGCCCTGCTATCCCATAACCACTTAGGTGTGTAACTACAAAGACACACTCTGCACTGTTACAGTCTCAGCGGACCTCTCCTCCTCTACACTCGCATCATCCAGGCAAGGACTCACCACCGGGAACACAAACAATACACACCCCAGGTGATTATTTAATTGTGTGTGTGTGTGTGTGTGTTTACTTGTAAATGTGTCCACCCCAGCCCCAGACCCATCTGTCCCATCTCTCCATTTTATTAACCGCCAGGCACAGATTATGGTGAACACTGTGATGACTAATTGCCTCCAGAATTTAAAGATTCCGTTGGAATATTATTCCTGATTTATGTGCCATAAATCAGCATCCTTATCCAGAGCCGCTCCTAACCCACCTGCCACCTGGGAGGAGGGGAGAGGCAAGTGACGGAGCAAATGTTTCGAAACCGCCGGCATTTCCGGCAGTATTCCAAGGAGTGGGATGAAACAACAGAGCGAGAGAGAGGGAGATAGAGGAGGATGGTAGATGAGCTATTGATTGGGTGTCGCAGCGATGGCGAATGAGTAGGGTATGAGTAGGGTACTTATGACAGCATTGATTATGTCCCCCAGCACTGTGGGACTCGACGGGACGCCCCCCAAAACAATGTAATCATAGGAGAGCGGACCTGTCACAGGATAGATGGAAGGCAGTGTAGCGGAAATATCTGTGTGTATGCCTGTGAGCTAGTGGTATCAGCCTCTCAGGTATTGATAACACTAAGATATCCTTCCTGGTTGGCCCTGTCCCGGGGAATTGTTGGATGGGGCCACAGTGTCCCCCAACCCTCCCTGTTTCAGTCCCCAGTCTCTATGCTGCAATAGTCTATGTGCCGGGGTGTTCAGTCTGTCTTATCTGGTGTATTTATACTGTTTTATCCGATGTCCTAAGTATAATCCCTCTAATTATGCTGTTCTGCCTGCGGCTATGGAACCCGGACCTGTTAAACGGACCTGCTACCTTATCCAGGACCTGCTGTTTCGACCCTCTATCTCTCTCTACCGCACCTGCTGTCTTGACCCCCATGGTTGACCTGTTGCACCCTCTAAAATCACTGTGATTATGATTTGACCCTGCTGGTCATCTATGAAAGTTTGAACATCTTGAAGAACGATCTAGGCTTAATGGCCATGTACTCTTATAATCTCCACTGGCACAGCCAGGAGAGGACAGATCCTCTCCAGGTTTCTTCCTAGGTTCCTGCCTTTCTAGGACGTTTTTCCTAGCCACCATGCTTCTACATCTGCATTACTTTCTGTATAGCACTTTGTGACATCTGCTAATGTAAAAAGGGTTTAATAAATACATTTATTTACACAGTTAACAGCCTCTCAGGTAGTGATAACACTAAGAGTTAACAGCCTCTCAGGTAGTGATAACACTAAGAGTTAACAATCTCTCAGGTAGTGATAACACTAAGAGTTAACAATCTCTCAGGTAGTGATAACACTAAGAGTTAACAGCATTTCAGGTAGTGATAACACTAAGAGTTAACATCATCTCAGGTAGTGATAACACTAAGAGTTAACAATCTCTCAGGTAGTGATAACACTAAGAGTTAACAATCTCTCAGGTAGTGATAACACTAAGAGTTAACAGCATTTCAGGTAGTGATAACACTAAGAGTTAACAGCATTTCAGGTAGTGATAACACTAAGAGATAACATCATCTCAGGTAGTGATAACACTAAGAGTTAACAGCATCTCAGGTAGTGATAACACTAACACTCAGGTAGTGATAACACTAAGAGTTAACAATCTTTCAGGTAGTGATAACACTAAGAGTTAACAGCATTTCAGGTAGTGATAACACTAAGAGTTAACAGCATTTCAGGTAGTGATAACACTAAGAGTTAACAATCTCTCAGGTAGTGATAACACTAAGAGTTAACAGCATCTCAGGTAGTGATAACACTAAGAGTTAACAATCTCTCAGGTAGTGATAACACTAAGAGTTAACAGCATCTCAGGTAGTGATAACACTAAGAGTTAACAATCTCTCAGGTAGTGATAACACTAAGAGTTAACATCATCTCAGGTAGTGATACCACTAAGAGTTAACATCATCTCAGGTAGTGATAACACTAAGAGTTAACATCATCTCAGGTAGTGATAACACTAAGAGTTAACAGCATCTCAGGTAGTGATAACACTAAGTGTTAACAGTATCTCAGGTAGTGATAACACTAAGAGTTAACATCATCTCAGGTAGTGATAACACTAAGAGTTAACAGCCTCAACATCCACCTGTAACAGCTCACTCCCAGTCTATTTGAGCTGTCTGCTGCTATCCCATCTAACAGACAGAAGAGAGGGGGAAGGTTTTCCATATACGGTAAGTGAGTTCAGTTAAGGCCCAAGGCTTACAGGAGATGAAGTGGTTCAGTAGACATGGTTTGCATCATCAATGGTGTACTGACAGGTGGAATTGGACGGGTGGAAGGTTTGCTTAGTGGAGAGGGCTAGTGGTAATGACCACAATGACATTAGTTGTCATGACAACAGTGTGGCATACCAAATGACTGCTATTTTACCAATACTGACATGACCCTTGGAAGTGTCTGTAGGTCTAGAGTGCTGTGTCCCCATAGAACCTTTTCTATCTTCTATCAATCCAATAATCCATCCTCTCGTTTCAAATCATATTTCTGTGATTACATTTAGTGTGCCCCGAGTGTGCCCCGAGTCAACCAGTCAGACAGCCAGCCAGTCAATCAATCAGACAGCCAGTCAGTCAGTCAGACCGCCAGTCAGTCAGTCACTAAGTCAGTCAGTCAGCCAGTCAGCCAGTCAGTCAGTCAATCAGCCAGTCAGCCGTTTCCAGCTACAATAGTCATTTACAACATTAACAATGTCTACACTGTATTTCTGATCCGACCTAGAATACCTCACAATCAAATGCCAACTGTTCTACCTCCCGAGGGAATTTTCGGCCATCATTGCCACAGCCGTCTATATTCCCCCTCAAGCCGATACCATGTCGGCCCTCAAATAACTTCACTGGACTTTATGCAAACTGGAAACCACATATCCTGAGGCTGCATTTATTGTAGCTGGGGATTTTAATAAAGCAAAGGTGAAGGTAGGAAACAACACCTCCACTTCGCTGATATTCAACACTGGGGCCCCACAAGGGTGCGTGCTCAGCCCCCTCCTGTACTCCCTGTTCACCCACGACTGTGTGGTGCCAGGAAAATAACCTCTCACTCAACGTCAACAAAACATAGGAGATAATTGTGGACTTCAGGAAACAGCAGAGGGAGCACCCCCCTATCCACATCAATGGGACCGCAGTGGAGAAGGTGGAAACTTTCAATATCCTCTGCGTACACATCACTGACAAACTGAAATGGTCCACCCATACAGACAGTGCCTCTTCAACCTCAGGAGTTTAAAGAAATTTGGCTTAGCACCTAAAACCCTCACAAACCTTTACAGATGCACAATTGAGAGCATCCTGTTGGGCCGTATCACCGCCTGGTACGACAACTGCACCGCCCACAACCGCAAGGCACTCCAGAGGGTGGTGCGGTCTGCCCAACGCATTACTGGGGGCAAACTTCCCGCCCTCCTGGACACCTAAAGCACCCGATGCCATAGGAAGGCTAAAAAGATAATCAAGGACATCAACCACCCAAGCCACTGCCTGTTCACCCTGCTGTCATCCAGAAGACGAGGTCAGTAGAGGTGCATCAAAGCTGGGACCGAGAGACCGAGATCTCAAGGCCATCAGACTGTTAAACAGCCATCACTAACACATCAGAGGCGGCTGCCTATAGACATAGATTAGAAATCTTTGGCACTTTAAAAACGTTTACATATCTTGCATCACTCATCTCATATGTATTTACTGTATTCTATACTATGCTACTGTATCTTAGTCCATTGCCGCGCTGACATCGCTTGTCCATATATGTATATATTCTTAATTCATTCCTTATTTAGATGTATGTGTATTAATTGTGTAACTGTTATTATATTACTTATTATTACTGCACTGTTGGAGATAGAAGCACAAGCTTTTCGCTACACCCGCAATAACATCTGCTAAACAAGTGTATGTGACCAATACAATTAGGTTTGATTTGATATGGACACCTTGTAGAGTCCATGCCCCGACAAATTGAAGCTTTTCTGAGGGCAAAAGGGGGTGCAACTCAATATTAGGAAGGTGTTCCTAATGTTTTGGACAATCAGTGTAATGCCATGTTATTTTCACTCATAATTCACTCCCATTGTCACCATTTCTGCATCGTTGAGTCAGCATTGTACTGTTAGTCTATAAAGCATTTGGGGGATTTTTTTTTCATCCTGTTCTCTCCTTCTTCTCAAATGCACATTGGAGGAGAAGATCCTAGTTTTATCGCCCCTTTTTTTTTACTAGGCAAGTCAGTTAAGAACAAATTCTTATTTACAATGATCGCCTAGGAACAGTGGGTTAACTGCATTGTTCAGGGGCAGAATGACAGATTTTTACCTTGTCAGCTCAGGGATTCGATCCAGCAACCTTTCAGTTACGGGACTAACACTCTAACCACTAGGCTACCTGCCGCCTCTGACCTTCTCCTCCAATTACTTTGGAGAAGGAAGCAAGGAGAGAGAATGCAAGGAATCAAGGACATCACGTGCTCAGCAGGCCACCTGGGACGATAGGAGACTCATCTATCTGGGGCTCGGAGAGGGAACAGCTGTTTGATTCTTATTCTGGCTGGGTGTAAATTATTCACAGCGCATCTTTTATATTTATCTCTGATGGTGACTGGATCTTCACTGGGTGTGTATCGTGTGTGTGTGTGTGTGTGTGTGTGTGTGTGTGTGTGTGTGTGTGTTACACGCACAAGCGCACACACACGCACGCACGCACACACGATATGATCTGACTTTGCTCCATCTCAGAGGAGCGTTTGGTGGGTGCTCTCAGGAATATTTATCACGACACCTTGGTGTGTCGACTGCGGTCTGCAGCTGAAGCCACATCAGACACCCAGAGGGTGTATTCGGACCTATGGGACGGTTAGACTGACTGGGAGTTTCAGCTTGCATTCTGTGGCTTGGGGAGAATCACTAGACGGCTATTGGTTGCGTGTAGAAGTGCCATCAAATCAAATCATATCAAATCACAATTAATTTAAAGTGTATTTGAACACGTCTCAATAAAAGTTACAACCAAAAATATATATCTATATTTAAAATAATAAAGCAACAATTGTGCACTGCCCTATGGGACTCCCAATCACGGCCGGTTGTGATACAGTCTGGATTTGAAACAGGTTGTCTGTAGTGACGCCTCTAGCGCTGAGATGCAGTGCCTTAGACCATTATGAAAAAAATGGGTTGCATCATGTCACTGCACAGCAGGCATATTGAAAAATGAGACTCTCATTCCAGGCCCTGTCCAAGTTTGGAACCAGTCAGCCAGCCAGAGGGAGACTACCCATCACCATTAAGATCCAGTTGTCACATACCATTGTCCATCCTCACAAGAAATCCTCCTAACATAGTCCTTTACCTGGTCCTCCTTACTGACCTCTTAACAAGCTACCATGTCGCTCAGGACATCCTGACTGTCATCTTAACGAGCTACCATGTCAATCAGGACATCCTGACTGTCTTCTTAACGAGCTACCATGTCAATCAGGACATCCTGACTGTCTTCTTAACGAGCTACCATGTCAATTAGGACATCCTGACTGTCTTCTTAACGAGCTACCATGTCAATCAGGACATCCTGACTGTCTTCTTAACGAGCTACCATGTCAATCAGGACATCCTGACTGTCTTCTTAACGAGCTACCATGTCAATCAGGACATCCTGACTGTCTTCTTAACGAGCTACCATGTCAACACGGCCATCCTGACTGTCTTCTTAACGAGCGACCATGTCAATCAGGACATCCTGACTGTCTTCTTAACAAGCTACCATGTCAACACGGCCATCCTGACTGTCTTCTTAACGAGCGACCATGTCAATCAGGACATCCTGACTGTCCTCTTAACGAGCGACCATGTCAATCAGGACATCCTGACTGTCCTCTTAACGAGCGAAGTGGAAGTCTTGGAAATGTATTATCTCTTCTCTGAATGACCTGTGGTTGGCTGGGGATGGGCTTTGCTTTTTTTTGCTGTTTGCTTTAGGGTATTACAGGTGTTATATTAGGTAAATTGGCAACCATGGCAACCATGACTGATAATATGAATAGCCAGAATTGTATCAACTTGGAGATGGAATAGTGGAATAGTGGAATATTAAATATTCATCCCTGGGATGTCATTGATGAATGTCGTGCCCAGACATCCCAATAAATACTTCCCATAATTCCTAAAAAATGTGATAATAAGCAGTCAGGACAGGAGGCTTACTGTTCTGTGTTGTGTGTTTAATTTAAAGTTTGGCTATTAGGGTGTGTGCGTGGTGGTAGTGTGTGTGGTAATGTGTGTGTGGTCTTGCGTGAGTGTGTGTGCATGTACGTGTGTGTGTGTGAGTGTGTGTGTGTGAGGGAGAGAAGACCATTCACCACATGGCACTGAACCTTCATGACTATGAAGGGGGAAAAGTAAAAAAAGATATATATAAAACACAACATGGTCCTTTAGTGTCTCAACAGGTTCTCAACAGGGAGCAGAGAAAGAGCACTGATCTCACCACTTGGTCACGACATGCACTCTGAAATAAGAGCTAGGGCAAGAACAGACAATTTAAAGGGATATTTCAGGATTTTGGTAATGAAGCCCATTATCTACTTCCCCAGAGTCAGATGAACTTGTGGATAGCATGCTAGCTGATTCCGAAGACTGGAAGTCTTTGCGCTAGCTAGTGAGCATTGGCTCGCAAATCTACCTTTAACTTCCTCCATACCCCACAAGTCCATCTGCCTCTGGGAAAGTAGATAAAGGTCAACATTCTGAAATATCCCTTTAAGAGGGAAACAGTGGGAGGCAAAATGTTGCTTTTAGTGAACAAGAATCGGCAAAAGAGCAATAGATCCCTATTAAAGTGTGTTTGTGAGTCTTGCGAGTTCAGTACAGGATACCCAGAGGAGAGGTGGTCCAAAATACATACACTGGTCTTGTAGATCCCTCCTGATGCTCAGACACGCACGCACGCACGCACGCACACACACACATGCACAAACACATAAACACTGTTATGTTGGTTCTATCCAGCTCTAGCTGTAGCTGCAGGTAAGAGTCAGGTCAAGGGTAAAGCCATAAACACAGGGAGTCTGACGCTGCAGGCAGTAATCTAGCAGAATGTCTAATCCAAGCCTCGGAGTACCATTTCACTCAACCACATGCCAGAGTCTGCCATGAATTATAATGCCCATGTACGTATACCCACTACACTCATACAAGGTGCATCTTCAAAGGAGAGGAAGATATGCACATGTTCTATCTTCAATAGGACTCATTCCTTGGAAGAAGAATCAATGTATGACTGAACAAATAGGCTGTAAAGACTATAAAACAAGTGAAGTTTCAGAGACCTGCTTAATATCAAAGACTAAAGAGAGATGCAGTACTCTAAATAGCTAAGAGCGGTTTCCTTTTATCTTGGATTTGTAGAAACAGAATGGGGTGCTGAGTGAATATTGTGCAAAAGCTTTAAGCCGTCTGACAACAGACGAGAGAGAGAGAGAGAGAGAGAGAGAGAGAGAGACATAGGGGGGGGGGGGGGTTATTAACCTTATAGCAACACAGTTAATTACTGGAACACTTCACTTCTGCATGGTCATCAGGATCAAAGGGACAGGGAACTCTGAGGAAGAGGGAGTTGTAAGGGAAGGAGAGAGGAAGAGATAGATAGATAGATAGATAGATAGATAGATAGATAGATAGATAGATAGATAGATAGATAGATAGATAGATAGATAGATAGATAGATAGATAGATAGATAGATAGATAGATAGATAGATAGATAGATAGATAGATAGATAGATAGATAGATAGATAGATAGATAGATAGATAGATAGATAGATAGATAGATAGATAGATAGATAGATAGATAGATAGATAGATAGATAGATAGATAGATAGATAGATAGATAGATAGATAGATAGATAGATAGATAGATAGATAGATAGATAGATAGATAGATACTTTATTGATCCCCGATCCCCAGATACACGATACATGATACATAGAGTGTCAGTATGAAAAAGTATAGAAATACAAGATATCTGGAGTGCAAAAAAAAGCTATAAAAAGACATTGCATAGTATGGGTGGTTGGCTGAATATGTACACTATACATTGGTGGATGTCGGATGGTTAACTATACTATACAGGTCGATGGCAGAGACATACTTCAGTAGCTAAAAATGCATATGATATGAGCGAGGGTAATAATAGTTTACTTAATAGACAGACTGGCCAAATTAACAGGTAAGTGAATATTTTGCCTGGTTAAATTAGCTGTACAGGTACATATACAGTTATATTTACAGATAAGTGAATACTTGCATGGTTACATAAACTGTACAGATGATAAAGAGGAGAGATTATAAGAGAAAGCGAGGGGAAGGAAGAGGGGGAGAGGAAGGGTCAGGAGGGAGAGGGGGTGAGAGGGGGTCAGGACGGAGAGAGGGGGTCAGGACGGAGAGAGAGGGTCAGGATGGAGAGAGAGGGTAAGGACGGAGAGGGAGGGTGAGGGGGTCAAGAGGGAGAGAGAGGGAGAGAGGGGGTCAGGAGGGAGAGAGGGGGTGAGAGGGGGTCAAGAGGGAGAGAGGGGGTCAGGACGGAGAGAGAGAGGGTGAGAGGGGTCAAGAGGGAGAGAGAGGGGGTCAGGAGGGAGAGAGCGAGAGAGAGGGAAGAAATGGGAAGAAACAGCTTGGGAGAAGGAGAGGGGCAACACAGGAAGATATATACAGTATAATGTGTATATACAGTATAATGTAGAGAGAGAGAGAGAGAGAGAGAGAGAGAGAGAGAGAGAGAGAGAGAGAACCTCAGATAGACCAGAGACTTCAATCCCAGATGAGATGTCCCTTTTTCTCTCCCAGTGTGTGTCTATGCACCAGACACCTTGCCATCCCCCTAGTAGGCCTCCAGCTCATTCCAGTCCCATTCTCCTGTCAGACAATGACACCCTAATAACAGACCAGGGACCAAACAGAAGACTCAGAAAGGCTCCACTCTCCATTCCGCCAAGCCACCACAAAAGAGAAATCACAAATCAACATGTTGGTTTGGCCATTACAAAACAATCCCTGAACACTGACAGCGCCACATCAGAATGTCACACTCTTTATTTTTCTTCCAAGGAAGCCCAGGAGCTAGCAGTCTTCTGTTGATTCAAATGGGAATCGGCTAGATACTACGGCTATCAGGGGCTTTCTGTTCTGTCTGCAGATTGAGGTTAGGTCCTGTTTTGTTCCATATGCACATGCAATCAGAACTGGGTTCAAATACTATTTGAAATCATTTAAAAATACTTTAGCCTGGCTTGATTGAGCTTGCCTGGCGTGATTTAACCAATAGAACCAAACCCCTGACCATGCGTTACTCCAGGCAGGCTAAAAGAAAAAACGCTGAACGTATTTAAAATGATTTCGAATAGTATTTGAACTCAGGGTTGATGTACATGCACTCAGCCAGGCAGAATTAATCCTCTTCACATGGCAGCTGGAGGTTCAGAGAGCTGTTCGGGAATTAAGATCTAATCACAATGTCGTATAGACGTGGCGGTGTGGCGGTTTTGAAGCCATGCCACTAACTTAATCACTTTCCACCATCACCAGTGGAATTCACCAGGTAGAAAGAAAAAACGACTTCAGGAAAAATTACGTTATTATTTTGTGGAATGATGGCATCTTAACACATTGTGCAACTATTGAGTGATGAATAGCTTGACAACTTGAATGCAATGATTATTATTGTTTTAACACGTGTATTATGCGAATTGACATTTATTTTCAGTAGCTAGGTTTTCATCCATTTGGCGACAGATTTTCATGTGAATATTCTAAAATCCGCACAAAGCAAATATGCTCATTTTCCACCAAATTGATTTGTTGTGGAGAAAAATCTGTTCTTCATGAAAAAAATCTAAAGTTCAATGTGTTTCCAACGCATTTTCAAAGCATTTTTAACTCTTTCAAGGGTTTTGTCACAAAAAATGTTGCGTTAAAATGTGCCTACTCTGGTCGTGACACAGTTCGCAGATAGGATTACTGTGCGGGTAGGCTAGTCTACATGATAAGATTATTATGTGTAAGAGCGATAATATTTGTATTTGTGAAACGGCAGTCAAGCATCACCAGAATAAGACGCTCAATATTTATTGGAAAGGAACATCAAGCTCATAGCGTGCTCTTTCAACACCCTGTGAAGTTCATAGTAACTTATTTCATCTGTAGCCTAATAAACTGCATGGTTTCCCGAGTCCTAATGGGAAGATCACACAATATAATCGCAACTCCAAATTTGCTTCGATATGATGGTTATTATATCAGGCGTTTCCACCTCCATTTCTCGCATAATACATATTACCAACACAAAAACATTCCACCATGTTGAATGAACAAATGATCTGTAGGAATTTATACAATTATAGATTCACAGCTGTCATTAAAAAAATGTATACTGTATGACTTTACTCGCATGAAAACTTTGGATGGAAATGTGGTTACTGACTGTTGCTTAGTAACATTTAAAACATTTTTATTTTTAGCAATACTTGGTAGGCATTGGTCTGAAGGCAAAAAATAAAGGAAATTCACATGAACACCAACATGCATACTTCACCCATGCTCTACCAATGTTTTCCAGTACACAGCTTGGACCTAATACAGTAGCTATGTTGGTCTATTGTACTTACAATAATGTGTATGGGGTTGATTAGGATTCAAACCTTCTCAAACAGGCAAATTCATACTCTTAGAGGAGGTGCTCCCACAATATTGTGATTTGTATTGCATACAATATAATGTATTGCATTTTCCCACCCCACACTAAGACATTACCCCATTCCACTACCTTTTCAAGCTTTTTTTTTATTATGAAGGCAAGCTTTGCTTTTATACTTACAAGATCATCAGGCTTGATTGAGTGAGCTGTTTTGTCTTGTAAACAAACACATGTGGTGCCTGCCTGTATTTCCTTAAACATTTATTTAAAAATACATATATTTAATAACATATTTTTTGGTCAGTAGGTACCTAACATAACAAAATTAGGTGGTGGGTTCGACACAGTCACTCATATAGATGTAGAGGTCAATAGAGCCTGCCTGTGTAATATTAGCATAAGCTCAGAAACACTTGTTTTACAAACATGGTCCTGTTTTATCAATTGCTGTGCTGATCAATGGACAGTTCATTACCTCTGTCAAATTGACATGTACAGTGCCTTCAGAAAGTTTTTACACCCCTTGACTTTTTCCACATTTTGTTGTGTTACAGCCTGAATTTAAAATGTATTAAATTGAGATGTTGTGTCACTTCACACAACACCCCATAATGTCAATGTGGAATTATGTTTTTTTTTTTATGTTTACAAAAAAAAAAAAAAGCTGAAATGTCTTAGGGCAATAAGTATTCAACCCCTCTGTTATGGCAAGCCTAAATATGTTTATTTCACAAGTCACATAATAAGTTGCATGGACTCACTCTATGTACTGTTTAACATTATTTTTGAATGACTACCTCATCTCTGTACCCTACACATACAATTATCAGTCGAGAAGAAGAAAAAAAAAAAAATCAATCATACATTGAATATCCCTTTGAGCATGGTGAAGTTATTAATCACACTTTGGATGGTGTTTCAATACATCCAGTCACTACAAAGATACAGGCATGCTTCCTAACTCAGTTGCCGAAGAGGAAGGAAACCGCTCAGGGATTTCACCATGAGGCCAATGGTGACTTTAAAATAGTTACAGAGTTTAATGGCTGTGATGGGAGAAAACAAGATGGATCAACAACATGGTTGTTACTTCACAATACTAACCTAAATGACAGAGGGGAAAGAAGGAAACCTGTACAGATAAAAAATATTCCAAAACATGCTTCCTGTTTGCAACAAGGCACTAAAGTAAAACTGCAGAAAATGTGGAAAGAAATGTACTTCATGTCCTGAATACAAAGTGTAATGTTTGGGGAAAATCCAACACATTATTACATAAATGCAATAGAGCTAAGCACAGGCAAAATCCTAGAGAAAAACCTTGATCAGTCTGCTATCCAACAGACACTGTGAGACAAATAAACCTTTCAGCACTACAATAACCTAAAACACAATGCCAAATATACACTGTAGATGCTTACCAAGAATACATTGAATGTTCCTGAGTGGCCTAGTTACAATTTTGGCTTAAATCAGCTTGGAAATCTATGGCAAGACTTGAACATGGCTGGCTAGCAATGATCAACAGCCAACATGACAGAGCTTGTATAATTAAATAAATAATAATATGCAAATATTGTACAATCCAGGTGTGCACAGCTCTTAGAGACTTAACCAGAAAGAGTCACAGCTGTAATCGCTGTCAAAGGGGATTCTAACATGTTTTAAATTAGCTATTTTATATTTAATTTTCAATAAATCTGCAAAAACGTCTAAAAACATGTCTTCACTTTGTCATTATGGGGTATTGAGTGTAGATGGGTGAGAAAATATGTAATTGTATCCATTTTTAATTCAGGCTGTAACACAACAAAATGTGGAATGAATCAAGGGGTATGAATACTTTCTGAAGGCACTGAAGTTATGTGTGTATTTGTATTTCTTTTCACAATAAAGATGATGAAGCTACAATAATACACATTTACAACAGGCCTTAAAAATACGTACAGCATAATGCTATACTATAATCAGTGTAGATGAAGGGTAGAAGACAGGTTAAAGAAGGATTTATAAGGCTTGAGATAGTTGAGACATGGATTGTGTATGTGTGGCATTCAGAGGGTGAATGGACAAGACATTCATCAGATATAGTAAACTTTGTACATACAATTCAGGGGTGGCCACAATTGCTCTTGAAGAGCTACAGAGTTATGCAAGCTTTCTTGTTCAAGCCCAGTTCTTCCACACCTGATTCTACTATTCAAGGTCTATAACCTTGTGGCTCGTCAATTGCAATGTTGGTAACTCCTGATACAAATGATAAAATGCTAAGGAACACCTGTAAAAAACAAAGTCGTTAGACAAGTAATAAAGAATACAAATGTATAAATCTGACATTGGATAGATGCTCTAAATCCATTAGCTACAAATGTTCATAGTGATGCTGTACACAGCGCTCCAACTCCAGTCAACTCCAGTCAACTCCAGACAGACAGAGAGAGAGAGAGAGAGATGACATTCCCTCATGTGTTTTGAGTCCCACATCTTTTTCTGTTTTGCATGTTATTTTGGCATTAATCAGTTTGCAATAAAAACAAAGAGTCGCACACTCTATGTACCCTGAAGAAGGCACAGAGATGCTGAAACGTTGGTGTTCTACCCAATAAATGACTGGGAGTTTACTCTCTTTATAGCTTCCAGTTTATTCACCGTTAGTCAGCATCTCTACACTACATCATTTTCTCTGTGTATGTTCCAGCTCATGCTTTATCAGTTTGCAAACAATGTACAAAAATAAAATCATAATTGAGTTAATAAAGCTGCATACAAACATGGTCTCTTTTTTACTTTCTTGAGTAAGGCAGCTCCAAAATGCAGGTGTATCAGCCTAGCTCAGTGCTTTCTGTGGCGGAGGGGCAGCCAGCGGATAATCCGGAGCATAGGTGTTGGTAATTGTTCTCTAGTTGTGCCGTGATTGGCTTAGTGTTCTGTCATTCATGGGGACACTATGTCACGGCCAAAACTAAGGGTAGAGCTTGAAAATGTAAGCCCCTGGGGTGCTGCCATAGAGGGACATTCTAAGTGCCCATCCAAGAAGGCTCAAGGTCATTGGCCACAGATAAAATGACGTCAAATCACGTTATATCTACAGTAGCTTTGATTGGACTGATCATGTCAACATCATACTTTCAAAATCTTAGCTAGCAGTCAACATCATGAATCGAGTCGGTAATTTACTGGCAAATCCTTTTTAATCCTTGTCATATGAAGATAAATAATTAAGAGAAATTATAGATAAAATGTATCAGTGCTCATCGGCCATTGGACATAAACATTACACAACAAGTTGGAAATCGCAAATTCAACAATCAGTGGTTTGGAAGGAATCAGTGGCTAACGGCAAGCCTGCTATTCAGTGGAGTGTCTGTGTGGTCCCATGTCTGGGTTTAAAGGTCTCTTTTCCAAGCATAAAATTATAAACATTCAACATTGGCCATGCTGTCAATCCAGCATGATTTCTCAAAACAACAGTTAATTCGGAATTGGGAAATCTGACTTCAGGGAGTTCAAGACAACTGGGAAGTCGGGGAAAAACGAGCTCCAACTGGGAAAATAAATTTTGAACGGTCATCTAACTCGGAATTGTAAGTCGGGAACTCTGGCCTCTTTTTAGAGCTACGACCTGAAGATCACTGACATCATCATGATTCAGAGTTCCCAGTTGTCTTGAAAGCATCATAAATCCAGAGAATGCCAGACTTTGACGATAAAGTTTGATGACAAAATTTGCCCACGAAGGACCGCCGCCCCACCTTCCTGTTCAAGTGAACACAACACAACACAACAAGGTGAGTCCAAAAATGTCTTGATGTAATATGCCAGGGAGATATGTATACCGTAGCTAAGAAAGTAATACTAAGTGTATGTTGTGTACTAAACTGTTAGTAACCCATGTGCCTCACCCTAATAATTTGGTCTATTTTCCCATCTAACAGTTTGTGGGCACTGTTTGTCACCGTTGTAGTGTTGTGTTGTGTAGGGGTTTTGCTGGCATGCATCCCCCCAAAACATTTCAGTTTGCCCCACCAAGATTTACATGCTAAAATAACCCCTGTATAAATGGGAGTATAAATATGAAAACATGGAACAGAATGTACATAAGTGCTACTGATACTGTGTGTATACAGCGGGTGAAATAAGTATTGAACACGTCACCATTTTTCTCAGTAAATATATTTCCAAAGGTGCTATTGACATGAAATGTCAATGTTATTCCAAAACGAATAAGTTCAGAAAGTAAGTTGTGTAATAATGTGAAATGACACAGGGAAAAAGTATTGAACACATGAAGAAAATGAGGTGCAAAAAGGCATGGAAAGCCAAGACAACAGCTGAAAACAATCAATAATTAAAAAGCAATCCAGCCCCCTGTCAGTGCAAATTAATATCAGCTGGTTCAGTCCCAACTGATGGCCTACAAAAAGGTCTCATTGCCAAGGTGTCACACAAGACACATCTCATGATGGGTAAAAGCAAAGAGCTGTCTCAAGACCTTCGCAACCTAATTGTTGCAAAACATAATGATGGCATTGGTTATAGGCGCATTTCTAAGCTTCTGAATGTTCCAGTGAGCACTGTTGGGGCCATAATACGGAAGTGGAAAGACAATCATTTCACCATAAATTTGCCTCGACCAGGTGCTCCTCGCAAGATTTCTGACAGAGGAGTGAAAAGAATAATCAGAAAAGTTGTCCAAGAGCCAAGGACCACTTGTGGAGAGCTTCAAAAATACCTGCAATTAGCATGTACTGTTGTCTCAAAGAAAACAGTAAGTAATGCACTCCACCGCCATGGCCTGTATGCACGCTCACCATGCAAGACTCCATTGCTGAAAAAAAAGCATGTTGAAGCTCGTTTAAAGTTTGCTGCACAACATTTGGAAAAGCCAGTGAAATACTGGGAGAATATAGTGTGGTCAGATGAGAGCAAAATTGAACTGTTTGGATGTCATAATACACACAATGTTTGGAGGAGAAATGGCACTGCACATCACCCTAAAAACACCATACCAACAGTGAAGTGTGGAGGTGGGAACATCATGGTGTGGGGCTGCTTTTCAGCAAATGGTACTGGCAAACTTCACATAATTGAAGGAAGGATGAATGGGCAAATTTACCGAGACATTCTTGACAAAAATCTGCTGCCATCTACCAGGATGATGAAGATGAAACGAGGGTGGACATTTCAGCAAGACAATGATCCCAAACACACAGCCAAGGAAACTCTCAATTGGTTTCAAAGAATGAAAATAAAGCTGATAGAATGGCCCAGCCAATCACCTGACTTAAATCCCATTGAAAATCTATGGAAAGAACTGAAGATCAAGATTCATAGAAGAGGCCCACAGAACCTTCAAGATTTGAAGACTGTTTGTGTGGAAGAATGGGCCAAAATCACACCAGAGCAATGCATACGACTAGTTTCTCCATACAGGAGGCGTCTTGAAGCTGTCATTACCAACAAAGGCTTTAGTACAAAGTATTAAATAAATATCAGTAAGTGTGTTCAATACTTTTTCCCTGTTTCATTTCACATTATTACACATAACTTAATTTCTGAACGTATTTGTTTTGGTTTCTTTGTATATATGGATTACTTGGGTTGTTACCAACATCTGGTGAAAATTTCATGTCAATAGCACCTTTGGAAATATATTTATTGAGAAAAATGGTGACGTGTTCAATACTTATTTCACCCGCTGTATGAATTAGCGTAAATCATTTTTTCAGCTCCACGTGGGTCAGCTTAACACATTTCTTAGTTTCTTAAATGACAGAATGTGGTGCATAGAGATGGCCCGGCGCTCAGTCAATCAGCTGGTGTACGCATGAGTGCATCCCCTCAACCCACCACCCTGCCATTAAGCAGTGTGTCCCTGGGGATGTACTGTAGGGATGGCGTGCATCTGATGGATGACGTCAATGACGTCTTCCTTGAACGTTTGAGAGCCTGTCTCGCCACGGTTCTCTAATCCATAGTAGCAAGACGCGTGCACTCGTACTAGTACACGCCAAACTCGCCATTCAACAATGCCAACGAACCCAAAGGCTCTTTTAAGAGTCACTTAATAAATTACAATAAGCACACACTGTGATTGCATGTGTTTGTAGGGAAAGGGAAAGGATGCCAAAAGCTATATACGAAAGATAATGGTCAAAATATCCCATCCGGTAGGTAAACCCAGGACCTTCAAATTCCAGGTTGGTGACGCTAACCTTTATGCTACGAACTCTGTTATAGATATGTAAACTTGACACTCTATTTAAATGGACAGTCAGTGGATGAAATGTGTTTGTTAATTCACTCAGTGTTGATTGGACATGTATTTATCTTGATTGTCCCAAAAAATAAGTCTAAAACAGTTGATAAGTTGAAAACAGTTTCATTTTATCACATTGCTAACCAAGTTAGCAAGCATGGTGTTTTCTTGTGCGCAACTGGCACCCCTGCTACTTTTTACTTGTGGATAGCGATTTCAGGTTTTTGGGAACACATTAAAAAGTTACTTGACGCTGTCTTGAACAGTCAGAGCACATTTGGATTATAATGACAAAAAGAACATGTAATTGACAGAGGAGGGAGAGTACTAAATGATTGCATAAGGCAAAGGCTATAATTTGCTGTGCATGTGTGTGCATGTAGTATAAATTAGCGTCGTTGCAGTTTTTCCAAAGTTCCCAGAGTTCGTTGTATCTAACTCGCTATAATAGCAGCCAAGGACGTTTTCTAGCTTATTTGTTTGTGCTCTGATTATACGCAAGTCAGAAGTTATTATCCCGGTCAGAAGTTTATACAGATGACTTCAGCCATATGAAAAACTTTCAATAGCAAAATATACCTGTCTAGCTAACTAGCTACCTTCCTTTTCCTTCTCATCCAACTGGTGTTAGCTAGCTATCTACAGCTGCTAGCTGCTACTAGTGTGCGCACGCAACTGAGATGCACCTGTTTTTAGAACTCTGAGATCCGTCTGAAAAGATGTTAGTACATGTGCATTCGAGAGCGGTAAATTGTGAATTTAATCAAAACTGTTGCACTTACAAACATATTCAGTCCAAATGGATCTTAGTCTAATGTTTAGCTTATAGCTCCTTTTAATCTAGAATCTGAGCTAGGTCTGGGCAAAAAATTGTCTGAAGACCATAATGCTAACGACCCTGTCAAAACTCTTGTATAGTGGTTCTCGGAAACATCCAGAAGGATCATGACGAGAGGTGGGGAGTGTGTTGTGTACATTCAATCAAGTTGATTTGCACATTTTCATCAACATTGGTGTCATATAGGCTTAGATATGATGGTAGGAAGATTTTAATTTAACATTTAACCAATGCATACCAACCGACGTGACTATAATTGTTCGATACAGACATTCCAGCTATGTCCTGCCCTTTCCTGTTCATTAGCACACATTGTAGTAAACAAAAAAAAGCGAGCATTTGTTATTGGAGTTCAATTTCACTGCATTCCGGACCATTTTCCTCAGTTTTGTGCCTACTGAACACGACCAAGATGTCTCCTTTATCAAACTGTGACTGGGAAGACAAATGGCTTTGAACGGGGCAGCCTAATGTAAAAGTGTGTGGAGTATGGCGGAGAGGGGAAGATAAGCAGCGGGCAACCATTTCACTCTGGCTGTGGAGGGAAGCACAGCCTCTAAATCACCTGTTATCTTCTGCAGGCTGCAGGCTGCAGCAACACGCTAATGGTCATCACCACAGCAAGGTGGAAACCTGGTAGGAGGGACAGGGCGAGGAGGGGGAAAGGGAGGTGAGCGGGGGAGAGGGGGGGAGAGTGTGGGTGAGGGGACACCTTTAAATGCCAGACACATAATGATTAGAGCTATTGGTTTAACATGGAAACTCACTGTGGTATCAATTAAGTGAAAATACAGCACTATCACCCCAACTGCTACAGAGATCTATGCACATGAACTCTGTGACATCATAATGTTCTGTTTCTGTGAATCGCAAGCACATGAACTCAGTGACATCATAGTGCTCTGTGTCTATGACCGCGAGCACATGAACTCAGTGACATCATATTGCTCTGTTTCTATGACCGCAAGCACATGAACTATGTGACATCATAATGCTCTGTTTCTATGACCGCAAGCACATGAACTCTGTGACATCACATTTTTCTTTCTCTGTGACTGCACCTATCACCAAGTTTGTCTATCAGAACATTTCTAACAAGCAAAACCAATCAAATATTTTTAGGAGCTATTAGCAGCCTAGACGTACTTCATTATTATCTGTCTTCCTGGAATATCTGGAAAAGCCTATATCACTGCTTTAAAAATGAGTGGTTGATGTATCTGATCTGATCTGCAGACAAGGATCACCTTCTTGTATGTGCCAAACAAAACACCTTTTGCTCCACTGAGTGGTGATGTCTCACTGGGCACACACTGGTTGAACCAACGTGGAATAGATGTTGAATTGATGTCTGTGCCCATTGGGGCACCTTTCACAGGCTCAATTTGGCTAGACGCTGTGCCAAGGCGGAAAAGGGGTGGGAGGGAACTAGTCAGGGGGTGTGTTCAGGAATGACCTCATAGGAAACCTGGAGAAGAACGGGATGAAAAAGGATGAAGAGGATGAAGGGGATGATGAGGATGAAGGGGATGAAGAGGATGAAGGGGATGAAAACGATGAAGAGGATGAAGGGGTGGAAGGGCATGAAGAGGATGAAGAGGATGAAGAGGGATTTGAGCATTATGAGAGGATAACACATTTTGGAACTCATCTACTGAGTGTGCGAAGATCAGTGGACTATTATGAAGTCGGCATACATAGGTTTGGTTTGCTTCTAGCAGAACTCGGCTAGGCGAAATTAACTTCTGTGCTCGCATACTCCCTAAAGACCTTCATTTGAAAACCAGAAAAAAACTGCAATATTACTGTTGTTTATCCCTCTTGAGCCACCGTAGCAACAATATTCCCATTAAAACTTAATAATAAAAATTCTAATAATGTAATTCTATAAAATCAGCATGCTGCCGTAACTTGTTAACCTTTCCAGGTGACTCACACTGCAACATCACAATACCTGTAAACATAAAGAATGTAACACCCAAATGTAACCGCTGTGAAATTGCTAGGTAGTTTGCGATGCGTGCTAGTAGTTTCAATGGGTGACTCACTCTGACACCTTGAAGTCGTTTTTTTCCCTTGCAGATTTTGCGGATTTTGTGGAGTGACAGGTAACGATACTTCAAGGGGGATGGTTGTCAATGTCAGAGGGTCATTGGTTCAAGCCCAGATTGGAGAATCGGGCAGTTAAAAACCTGAATGCGGCCCCACCAGGGACCGCTGACCAATTAACAGAATAATTAACTGAACCAACGTCTTAAATTACTGCTGCAGAGTGCAGAAACAGCATTGAGTGTGTTTTAATTAAACTGCCCTCCACTCAACTTGTGCATTTAGAAAGCCCAGGAGGCCACTCTTACCCATTGAAAGAGTTGTTCGTTGAAACACCCTGGGCTCGGAGAAAGGACGTGTGTGTGTGTGTGTGTGTGTATGCGTGCGGTTATCAGCCCAGACTAAATTAGTTCCGAATTGTTGTCAGAAGGGGGAAAAGCAATAAAAAACAATTTTCTCCCTCGTACACCCGAAACTCATCTCCCAACTAGCGCTGTGCTTTATCTTGTGGCTGCCCAATGAAGCATGCAGATCACTGATGGAATTAAAGGAGGGCTATGTAATGAAGCTCCCATACACCGCCGGTGCTGGGTAGACAAGAAGGCAACATAAATAAGACGTATAAAAAGAGGTAATAAACATCTGAGACGTTGTAGGAAGTAGAACACTGACTGTGAGAGAGGAGGGAAGCACGGTGTGCAATGACCTCCTGTATTCACATGGTCCTCCTGTATTCACATGGTCCTCCTGTATTCACATGGTCCTCCTGAATTGACATGGTCCTGTGTGGTTCAGTAGTTAGAGCATGGTGCTTACACTGACAGGGTTGTGGGTTTGATTTCCACTTTGGATGAAAGTGTCTGCTAAATGGCATACAAGTTCTTCTCTGTCCTCTCGTAGCCTTGCAGCAGCATTTAGAGCAACAATGGGTTATCGCTGCAAAGTTACCTCGGGAACTTTACACAAGGCATGTATAACACATAACACTCGTGCGTCAATTTAGGTTAACATAATATAAAAAATCCTCAGACTCGTCTGAATAAATGTATAGAGGTAGTTTTGTTAAATATGTGTCCAAAAATATTTTGTGAGCTTTCTTATATCTCCAAGACAGACAACCTTATTCTTTATGATTTATTTTACTGTCCTTAGCAAACTTTTTTTTTGGTTCTTTGGCAGCGATTACAGCTTTGAGTCTTCTTGGGTATGACGCTACAAGCATGGCACACCTGTATTTGGGAAGTTTCTCTTAAGCTCTGTCAGGTTGGATGGGGAGCGTCGCTGCACAGCTATTTTCAGGTCTCTCCAGAGATGTTCGATCGGGTTTAAGTCCAAGCTCTGGCTGGGCCACTCAAGCACATTCAGAGACTTGTCCCGAAGCCACTACCGTGTGGTCTTGGCTGTGTGCTTAGGGTCGTTGTCCTATTGGAAGGTGAACCTTCACTCCAGTCTGAGGTCCTGAGAGCTCTGGCGCAGGTTTTCATCAACGATCGCTCTGTACTTTGCTCCGTTCATCTTTCCCTCGATCCTGACTAGTCTCTCAGTCCCTGCCGCTGAAAAACATCCTCACAGCATGATGCTGCCACCACCATACTTCATTGCAAAGTGATGTATAATTCCTATTGGAATTGAGCCTGAGTGGGGCTTCCAACAATCTGAACTTTTATTCACCCACAATCTGCAATCAGAATGACTTTCAGGGTTAGAAAAAATAATGAATGAGACTTCCTAAACCATCTAAACTGGAAAAAACATTTCAGTAACGGGTTGGATTAGTTAAGAAAATATGTTGTTTATCTTTGTGTACCACACACATAGATATAGAAACAAGCATCTAAAACTCTAACTGTGATAGAGCATGCTGGGAAATATGATAATGATGTGCATGGTTTTTCAGACCAGCTTGACCAGACCATGATGGACCAGCATACACAAAAAAAAAATTTTTTTGAGGAGTTTTCTTTGCATATCAGGAAGGGCTCTTTAATGCTGTGATGATTGTGAAGAACCATCCTCTTCTTTCCCTCTCCACCATGTTTTCCTTATATGTTACACTGTTCAAAAGTTCCTGTAATTTTACAGTACACTACAGGCTACTGGTTGCAGTGAAAGTAAGGTAAACCACAACAAGTTATTGAATTTTTACAGCTGAATTAAGGTGTATTGCTGTAAAAGGACAGTATTCTGCTGAATGCTGGTTACTTGAGACTATACCTCATAACCTCTTAATTGCTAATGACCTGATTTCCTGCTACGCCACCAGGTTTGTGGGCATGACAGAGATTGGCCACAGATTTAGTGGCAAGAATACATTTCTGTACTTTGCTAAAAGTTGCCCAGAATCAAGTCAATCATTTTCAGAACACCAAAATAAAACATAGTATTGCTCAAGGACACTTGATGTAAAGTGTGCATCAATGCTTTGGGGATTTGAACTTGCAAACCTTTGGGCAGAAGTGCATTAATGTTTCAGAAGTGCCACCAGGTACATATTTAGTTAGCTAACAGCATACCACCCTGCATCCCACTGCTGGCTTGCTTCAGATGATGTTGGAGTGTCAGTAAAAAAAAGATCCCAGGGCAGTGATTTGAGACATTGCCCTATGTATGGTGCTGTCTTTCAGATGGGATGTTAAACTAGGTAAACAACTCTCTGTGGTCACTAAAGATCTCATGACACTTACTGTTAGAGTAGGGGTGTTAACCCTGGTGTCCTGGATAAATTCCCAATCATACCATGTTGGCCACCTAATCATCCCCAGCTTTTAATTGGCTTGTTCATCTCCCCTTCTCTCCATTGTAACTAATCCACAATGTGCTCTCAGTAAATTTACCTTGAAAAAATAAGGTATACTGTGCTTTGAAATGTAAGTGTGGGCAATGTACCAGTGGGGTGCATTAGTATATTTTGGGGTGGGTTGATGTTGTGCCAAATACACATATAGTGGTT
This sequence comes from Thymallus thymallus, assembly GCA_023634145.1. Lineage (NCBI taxonomy): Eukaryota > Metazoa > Chordata > Actinopteri > Salmoniformes > Salmonidae > Thymallus > Thymallus thymallus. Next base: position 6,042,067 of record CM042412.1, read on the forward strand.
GATGTTGTCAAAGGCTGAGCACCTCTTTTGCTTTGGTAGTAGACAAATTAGGTGCTAAACCTTCATCAACATAATGGTGATTCACTTCAACTGGTAACAACACCACAAACTGTTGGCACAAATACAACATATTTTAGATCATGCCCCCAAATATGCTAATGAGCCCCGCCGGCAAATTGACCCCACTATTCAATCCGTATCACAGAAATCACAGCGTTACAGCATGATTGAAATGTAAAGGCATGTTCCCATGTTAGCAGAGACTGCGTTCATGTTAAATGCTGCAGATGTTGGCTCAATAGGAAATTACATTTACATTTCTATCGCGCAATATGTAATGCTTCAGCGATACAGATTGAGTAGAGCCCCTACATTTCAAAGTGCAGTGAAAACAATAACACCTTTATATAACTGTAAAAATACTGTATTTTTACCGCAACTCAGTTGCCGGTAACTTACTGTCAAATGACAAGTACTTTTTTACAGTGTGTGCCATAAGTACATCTGAAGTTTCCTATAAGCATAGCCGTAGAACCTGTCATTGGTTGGTCATGAGAGGGTTCTAAATGGAACTCAAAATGGACAATTTAAAGGGTTCTATGTGGCACCCAAAAGGGTTCCCCCATAGGGACAAATTACATAATACCGATTGGTTCTAATCTTTTAACAATCTTTATAATACGCTGTAAAAATCTTAACTTGTTTTTACAGTAATTTACTAGCAGTTTGTTACCTGTAAGTTACTGTAAAAAAAAGTTGAATATGTTACCATAAATTCCAAATAAAATTTGGTTTACCAGTACATTACTGTAAATAAGTGCTTTCTTCTTTGGAATTTACGGTAACATACTGTACCTTTTGTTCTCTGGCTGGATTCCAACATGGATCAAACATCACTTTGCAAGACAGCATAATGTGACTTGATGTTGGTTTTGGTTTTGCTTTAGCATATGCTGGTCACCAGTGTCCAAAACACAGCGTAGGCTGGCCTGCCAACATAACCAGCTAGACCATGCTGGTTGGCCAGCAGAGCCAGTTAGACCATGCTGGTTGGCCAGCAGAGCCAGTTAGACCATGCTGGTTGGCCAGCAGAACCAGCTAGACCATGCTGGTCATCCATTTACATTACATTTACATTTTAGTAATATACAGCTTGACCAGCATCCCACCAGCACTGACCAGCTAAGAACAGCATAGACCAGCATGGACACGCACAGGAAGACTAATTGAGATTGAACCCAAGAAATGTTTGGTGTGTGCTTGTCGGCCATCTTGATGGGGTCAGGTGACTCGTGACTGGTCAGCTGATGTTCACCTGATAGGTAATCTTACTAGGAGGCCATCTTAAATTGTGACTCTAACAGAGACGGTAGCGACACCCCCCACCCCCCTACCTCACCCCACCCCTCCGGGTGCCTAATAAGTAGATCGGAGCCAGCTGTTCCCTCTCTCATGCCAGATATTATGGAGGAACCGTGAGCTCACGCGGGGAAGCATGCTCACACTAGAGGGGAACACAGACAGGAACATTTGAATATTTTTTACAATGAGTGAACTCTTGGTAGGTTCTTAATTAATAATGACCTTCATGAGAGTAGAAGTATAATCCATAGCAACCTTCATAACACATTTCTAAGGACTTTTGGGGGCTGGGGGGGTTGACCATAGAGGTGGAATTATGTGGGAATTCCCCTAATGTAGAAAAAGTAAATTGGACAACACAAGCACCATTTGGTTTCTCAAGTGTATTCGCTCAGTGGTTGTTATCAAAGACAATGCCCCCGGAACATAAGCTATGAGACATTCTTCATCATGATTGACTACAAACCTCTAATAACATAGCATTATAATAGTTTATTTTTTTCCTAATCTATTCTAAACAGTAATGTTAGAACTCAAAAACAACAACAAACAGACAGACTGATGGGCAGAGCAGACGTAGAGATGTCAAGAGGATATTAGCTCGGTGGAGTCCTTTGTTTGGTGAGCCTGAAGAGGGCTCCTATGTGCACCGTAGTTCATCATAGGTCACCATAGTTCAAATGTCATCATAGGTAATCATAGGTCACCATAGATCATTATTGTCCAATATATACCAACGTTGTTCACCATTATCCTTTTTCACTATTGGTCACCCTAGTTCAGTTAATTGTTAAGTGCCTGATGAGGGTTCAACTGTCAACACCAGTCTCATTAGGCACAACACCACTATAAAGTCAGAAATAAGGACATACAAATGCCACTCACTAATGACATGCACAACAAACAACCCTAGCTCCTAACCCTAAAACTAAACCTATCTCCTAACCCTAAACCTAAATCTAACCCTAACATTTAATTCTAACCTTAACCCTATACCCCCTAGAAATAGCATTTGACCTTGTGGGGACCAACAAAATGTCACACACACACACACACACACACACACACACACACACACACACACACACACACACACACACACACACACAGACACACACACATCATCTCGCATAATCTTTCACACACACACATCATATACAGTACAATGCACAAGCACCTGACATAAACATGTTAAAAAGCACATTAAGGTTATAAAAAAATGTATTGCATGAGGAGACAAGATGTAGGACTATTGGAGATTTAGGACTATTGGAGATGTAGGTCTATTGGAGATGTAGGACTATTGGAGATGTAGGACTATTGGAGATGTAGGACTATTGGAGATGTAGGACTATTGGAGATCTAGGACTATTGGAGATGTAGGACTATTGGAGATCTAGGACTATTGGAGATGTAGGACTATCGGAGATCTAGGACTATTGGAGATGTAGGACTATTGGAGATCTAGGACTATTGGAGATCTAGGACTATTGGAGATGTAGGACTATTGGAGCGAAAGGAGAAGAGAGGAACGCAGTGAGTGAATCTGGCAAGAGGAAGATACCAGAAACATTAAATTAACAAAGGAGAGACAAAATAAGGCAAGAATACAATTTAAACCACCAAAATAATTTAATAAAAATGAAAACAACTAATTTTTTCTAGTTTATAATTGTTTTCCAGTCAACGGTCCAAGGCTTTTTAAAATCTTTTTTTTATCGATCCAAGGCTTGCCCTGATTGGATAGTCCATTCCCAGTCCGCCTTGGAGAGCGAGCGTTGTTGGTTATGGACCTTTAATTGTTTTCAGGCTTGTTTGAAATCAATCTTCATTCCTATTTCTCTACATAACCCATCTGTGTGCACCGGGACGGGTGCAAGATCCACATACACATACACACATTCACTCACACACAAGTAAACGCCCGCAGGCAGGCGCACATACGCTCTCAGTGCAGTCTAATCACCACCATCTCTTTTCTCCTTTCCCACCGTTCTCTCTGTTCACAACATGTGCAGTCTAACTGATTCTCTTTGTTCACAACATGTGTAGTCTAACTGATTCTCCTTTCCCACCGTTCTCTCTGGTCACAACGTGCAGTCTAACTGATTCCCCTTTCCCACCGTTCTCTCTGTTCACAACATGTGCAGTCTAACTGATTCTCTCTGTTCACAACATGTGCAGTCTAACTGATTCTCTCTGTTCACAACATGTGCAGTCTAACTGATTCTCCTTTCCCACTGTTCTCTCTGGTCACAACATGTGCAGTCTATCTGATTCTCTCTGTTCACAACATGTGCAGTCGACTGATTCCGAGTGTCTCTCATCCTCCTTTCTTCTTCATTTCCGTTGAGAGTTTGAGAGCAGCTTGTCCGCCTCGGGGTACGTGGGGTACTTTACGGTCTCCATCTTGTCCTTGACTTTGTAGGATGGGTAGAGGCCGGTGCGCCCCGTTTTACGGTTGACCCCTTTCGAGTAGCCGTCCCAGTGGTTCCCTGCCACGCCGATGATGTCACCGGGCTCCAGGGGTACGTCCTCTGGGCTGCGGGGTTGGTGGGGGTAGATGGCGATCTGGTTGTGGGCGTTCTGGCCCCCGAAGTAGTAGATGTCGTCAAGTGAGTGAAAGAAGGAGGAGGCGTCCGGGTGCAGCGTCTGCATGATCTCGTAGGCCACGCGGCACACCTGGTACAGGGTTACAGGAAACAGGAAGTAGGTATACAGGAAGTGTGACCATAAAGTGTGAATAATCATGTATATGGCTGTTTAAATTTATTCAGATAAAAAGGTTGCCTGGTCCCAGATCTGTTTGTGTTGTCTTGCCAACTCCCATAGCCCTTGTTTAACATGACAATGACAATATGAGTTTGCTATTCAGGTAAGAAAGTATATAGGTTAGTGAATAATATACTGCATATTTCCATAAAGGGTGTTTTGTCGGATATGGCAACCCTACCTGTGAGGAGAAAGTGCAGACCAGGAAGTCTGTCTGTGACAGGAAGTGTATGTCTAGGATCACTCCTCTCAGAGAGTTCTCTGTGTAGCGGTTGTGCAGACCGGCTGACCACGAGATGGAGTTATCACTGATGAATTCATATTCTGGGTACCTGGCGGACAGAGCATTACACATACTGTATGGGCTTCTACATACAAACAGAAACACAATTATACACGCTCACTCACACACACACACACACACACACACACACACACACACACACACACACACACACACACACACACACACACACACACACACACACAACACACTCACTCCCCTTTCATTATTAGGGTATTGGTGGTTACTCACTTGGTCTTAGCCTCTTGCAGTAGTGAGGGGTCATCTGTTGCCAGGTAGACTCGTTTCTTGTCCACGTGGATGCGTCGGGCCATGTGTTGGAACTGTTCCTCCACGTGAACCATGTACTCCTCTATAGGGTGGAATGCTGCCTCTGTCCCCACCTTATCTGTCCGCCGAACATGGACCCTACAGAGAGGGAGGGAGAGAGAAGGGGAGATGGAGGGAGAGAGAGGGGGAGAGGGAGGGAGAGGGGGGGGGGTGAGGGAGAGAGACGGGAGTGAGAGACATTGGGACAGGGAGGGAGATCGAGAGGGAGAGGAAGGGAGAGAGACTACTGTAATTATTTAGGCATCATCATTGTGCCCTAGCCAGTCTTGCCGATAAGAGAGAGATGAAAATATAGAAATAAAAAAAGAAAGAAATAAACAATTTAAAGAATGAAAGAAATAAATAAAGAAAGAATGAAACAAAGAATGAAAGCTAGAAAGAAAGAGAAAAACCGTGCCAATGTAGGAGTAATGAGTGAAAAAGAAAGGCAGAAAAGGGGGTTTGAACCGGAGAACGAAGCGAACAGATGAATAAAAGAGCAGTGGTTCACAACACATCTCTCTACGGTTCACAACACATCTCTCTACGGTTCACAACACATCTCTCTACGGTTCACAACACATCTCTCTACGGTTCACAACACATCTCTCTATGGTTCACAACACATCTCTCTACGGTTCACAACACATCTCTCTATGGTTCACAACACATCTCTCTACGGTTCACAACACATCTCTCTATGGTTCACAACACATCTCTCTACGGTTCACAACACATCTCTCTATGGTTCACAACACATCTCTCTATGGTTCACAACACATCTCTCTACGGTTCACAACACATCTCTCTATGGTTCACAACACATCTCTCTATGGTTCACAACACATTTCTCTACGGTTCACAACCGAGAGAGAGAGAGAAAGGGAGAGTGTGTGAGAGAGCGAGAGAGAGAGAGAGAGAGAGAGAGAGAGAGAGAGAGAGGGAGAGACAGAGAGAGAGAGGGAAAGGGAGAGTGTGTGAGAGAGAGTGAGAGAGAGAGAAAGGGAGAGTGTGTGAGAGAGAGAGAGAGAGAGAGAGAGAGAAAGGGAGAGACAGAGAGAGAGAGAGAGAGAGAGAGAGAGAGAGAGAGAGAGAAGGGAGAGACAGAGAGAGAAAGGGAAAGGGAGAGTGTGTGAGAGGGAAAGGGAAAGGGAGAGAGAGGGAAAGGGAGAGAGAGAAAAAAAACCCCACAGTGAGCCTAATTACCAGAACTGTCCTGAGATCAGTCAGGCTAGTCCTCAGGATGCTCACTGGAGCTACAAACACCTTTATTTACCCTGCAAATGAAATCCGTACACACTCCTGGATCAGAGAGAAAAAACGGAACGAGGGATTGAGACGGGGGTGGTGAGGGGTACAGAGGGGGAGGGAAGAGGGATTCTCTTCTTCTAACTCTTTCTCGCTCAATCAACCCCCCCCCCCCTCTCTCTTTACATCTCTCTCTCTCTGATGTGATGGGACTCTCCATTCTCTGCTATCCATCTATCTGCCATCTCTGTCTGTCTTTCTCCTGCTTTCTCTCTCCTTTCATCTGTCCTCCTATTTATTTCATACTCAGGCACTTTATTAGAAGTACTCAGTCACTTTATTAGAAGTATTCAGCCACTTTAGTAGAAGTACTCAGTCACTTTATTAGAAGTACTCAGTCACTTTATTAGAAGTACTCAGTCACTTTATTAAAGGTACTCAGTCACTTTATTAAAGGTACTCAGTCACTTTATTAAAGGTACTCAGTCACTTTATTAGAATTACTCAGTCACTTTATTAAAGGTATTCAGTCACTTTATTAAAGGTATTCAGTCACTTTATTAAAGGTACTCAGTCACTTTATTGAAGGTACTCAGTCACTTTATTAAAGTTACTCAGACACTTTATTAAAGGTACTCAGTCACTTTATTAGAATTACTCAGTCACTTTATGAAAGGTACTCAGTCACTTTATTAGAAGTACTCAGTCACTTTATTAAAGGTACTCAGTCACTTTATTAGAAGTACTCAGTCACTTCATTAAAGGTACTCAGTCACTTAATTAGAAGTACTCAGTCACTTTGTTAAAGGTACTCAGTCACTTTATTAGAAGTACTCAGTCACTTTATTAGAAGTACTCAGTCACTTCATTAAAGGTACTCAGTCACTTAATTAGAAGTACTCAGTCACTTTGTTAAAGGTACTCAGTCACTTTATTAGAAGTACTCAGTCACTTTATTAGAAGTACTCAGTCACTTTATTAAAGGTACTCAGTCACTTTATTAGAACTTTATCAGGTGGAGCAGAAACAGAAGGCAGAGGAAAACAGAGCATTTCTATAGGCTCCCTAGTGATAGCGCTTAATTTCTATAGGCTCCCTAGTGACAGCGCTTAATTTCTATAGGCTCCCTAGTGACACCATTTAATTTCTATACGCTCCCTAGTGACAGAGCGGGGGATGAGAGAGAGGAGAGGAGACAGGAGATGACAAAGTGATAGAGATGTGAATAAAGAAGGGAGAGAGAATTAAGGGAAATAGAGAAAGTCGTGAGCAAAATAAACTAGACAAAGATAAAAGTGAGGAGCAGGTGAAAGACGGGAGGGTGATTCACAGAGCCGTAACCTAGGAGAGAAGGATGAATGAAAGAGGGCTGAGAGAAAAAGGTAGCTGCAACAGAGACCGAAAAATAATGAGTAATCGTGAAGAGAGAGATAGAGAGAGAGAGAGAGAGAGAGAGAGAGAGAGAGAGAGAGAAATATACTAGGTATAGAGAAAGAGGGCAGCGGAAAAGAGGGCAGACAGACACAAAAACAGTGTTCTTCCTATTTGTGTTTACCCTATGATGGGGTGCCTGAAACCCAGCTTGGTTGTGGTATCCTGGATTTCCTTCTCCAGCCAGGCCTGAGGATGGACCAGGTACTTGACGAACTGAGACACCCACCACACGGATGGGTCACCATGGAGCCGGTGGAGGCGCTGGGCTAAGTCTTCAGGGATGGACAGGGGAAGGTAAGGGGGGCGGGGCTGCAGGCTGTCCACGATGGGTAACTCCACCACCTGGATGTCTTTGTCATGGGCCTCACCTAGAGAGACGGAGGGAAGAGAGTTACTGGGGAGCTACGCTGGGGAGCTACGCTGGGGCATGGAGAAAACACCAGGTATTTTACCTGCTACACTGGAAGAGTAACTTTTGGCCAGTGCGGAACCCACTTTATCAAGTGTTCACAATCTCGTGAGCTGCACGTCAAAATCTTGAAAATAGAACCAGAGGGTAATTTTATGCTGAGCTGCAAGGGTTTTGCTTCTGTTTATTTAGCATGAATAGGAGCGTCTTGCGCTGGGATAGTGTATCAGACCAGTTAGGCTGCATCGAACTAGCAGTCTTCTGTTACCAACAACACTTTGCACAAAGCAGTGTTACCTGTCACTCCACAAAGGCTATGGGAGAGCAAGGGAAACAACTACTTCTATGTATCAGAGCGGGGCATGTCACCTGCACAATGGACACAACGCACACAGCTAACTAGCGTTAACTAGCTAGCTAGTCCACATTGACTACACTCACCCCCGATTGACCCAAGTGACTGCCTCGCGGGTCCTTTCCTAAGTTTATACAGATCTAAAAACAAAGATAGGTGAGAGTTGATATCCAAATAACCATTCTGCCGTATTACTTCTACTCATCCAATGTTGTCAGATCAGAGCAGATAAGGATGAGATGAGAGGAGGAAGCCATTCTAGACTATTGAGACGCAGCCTTATAACTAAACCCTCACGAATTTACAATCATTGGATTGGTGTAAACATAGGCTAGACAGAGTTTCTGATTCCTCACAAAAAACTACCATGATTTGGGGGATTTTCACGAATTGTAATCCATAGAATAGTACTTTGGAGGGAAGAGTGTTGCCATATATTTGACATTTGTTGGGGCGGCAGGTGGCCTAGTGGTTAGAGTGTTAGGCCCGTAACTGGAAGGTTGCAGGATCGAATCCCTGAGCTGACAAGGTAAAAATCTGTCGTTCTGCCCCTGAACAAGGCAGTTAACCCACTGTTCCTAGGCCGTCATTGTAAATAAGAATTTGTTCTTAACTGACTTGCCTAGTAAAATAAAGGTTATAAAATTTGTACCTAAAAGCATAATTGAGAAATAATTTGCCTTACCCAGACCTACTTTAAGACTTCATTGTGGTTCATCTGAAGGTTCTACAAGGCAAACACTGGTGTCATATGAAGCTAAAAATATATATATATATATTTTAACTGTACTGCTTGCTCTGTAATATGAGTAGTACTTTTATTTTTACATTAATTTATGAATATTGGAAAATATTTGGCCATTTATGTACAGTATATATTGTTGAAAATAATATACTCTACGATGGCATATCAAACATCCAGAGTGGGATGGAGCTACTTTTAGATTTATGATCCAATTTGTAAGCATTAACAAAAGTTAATATGAAAATGGATTCAAAATAGTCACCCTCTGCTGGTGATTTGAAGGATGTGCAATAATACAAGTAAAAGCGGGGCTGTGATTGGTTGCATTGGTTGCATTGCATACTATGCGAATGTCTCTGTGTAAAATGGGCCACAACTTTAATACTAACAGAGACTCTGGAACTTTGAAATGCACATAGAATATATTATGTACAACAATAGATTGAAAAATTTGCCAAATATATTTTTCTATATTTTCAATAATCATAAATTAAATTTTTATTGAAATCAAAATACTCCACTGGATCTATACCATCCAATAGGTTACAGTGAACAAGTGCACACTGAGGGAAAAGTGTATAGAATGGAAGCCAGCCAAATAGATAGAGTGAAGGAAGGAAAAAGTCATGTCCTTTCAAAACAACAATCCTCTTTCCGTCGTCCTCTTTCTCTACACTCAAAAAATGAGGGGTTCAACAAGGGTTCTTCTAAGATCCACAAAGTTCTTCGAAGAACTTTAAGATTCTTGGCACTGAAAATGGAGCCCAAAAGGTTCTTCCATGAACCCCATAGGAGGTGGGGTTCATCGAGGAACCTCCTCAGTTGGTGGGGGTTCTTGCAGGAACCTAACTGCCCAACTGAAACATTTGAATTTGGATTTGAATTTGAAAGGACAGCAGGTAAATATCTCCTCAATTTAAGGTACGGTATGTCCCTTGTATGACCTAAATGTATATTGTTTTATGATGATACCATCTATCTTTTCATAAAACAGAAAATGGACACAATTCAATGCATATCAATCAACAAAAAGATAAGAATATGTAGGCTATAAGAATAAGTTGAAGGCTGTATTGGGTACAGATGACTGAACTGCTCACTTTTGTGTCTGTGTCTGCAGGTATACAGACGAGGAGGCATACGAAGGTATGTCAATTGGTATTGGTGTTATGCAGATCAAATGTACCAGTCTCCTCCCTTACCTCTTCAATGAAAATCCCATAGGCCTCTACATTATGGACAAGGTACAGTATGTGTATGAAAACCATTATCAAAATAGTTTTACTTCATTCACATTCACCACAAAAACCAAGGCATTAATTCTGTTGTGTGCATGTTTTGTTAATCATCTGTATAATTACTATTTTTCGATTCACAGATTTCACCCTCCCTACACCTCTGATGAATATAACAGGAAACCTGTTTGATCACCATGCACTGAAAAATCATTCTGGCTATGAATACAGAGAACATCAACAGCCAGAGGATGTACCCATTGGACCTGGGGCTCTGCTGGGAGTTTTTTATTCTGCTTTGTTACTAAAATCCTAATAATGTAGTGTTATTGTTGTTATTGTTATGCGTATTATTAATAATAATTAATAATAATAATAATGAACATTTACCCCAAAAGGTTCTTCAAAAGGTTATTTGAGGACCCATTAAAAGGGGTTATTTGAAGAACATATAGGATTTCCCCAACAGGATCCTCCAGGAACCTTTTCTTTTCAGAGTGTAGCCCTTTCTGTCTTTTTCTCTCTGTTTCTCTTTCAAACTGTATCCAAATCTCTCTCTCTCTCTCTCTCTCTCTCTCTCTCTCTCTCTCTCTCTCTCTCTCTCTCTCTCTCTCTCTCTCTCTCTCTCTCTCTCTCTCTCTCTCTCTCTCTCTCTCTCTCTCTCTCTCTCTCTAGTTGCTCTTTGGCTGTCCTTCTTTAAAGGCCAAGGTGAGCCCATCCACTTCCATGGTACTGGGGCTGGCAACAGCTGCCTCTAGATGGGACTGGCAGGGGCCCTGGGCACATTGGGCAGAGAGGAAGGTTGAGTTGGGCTGATTAGGAAGGTCATCCCCTCTGTCCTCCTGATAGCCTTTTCACCTCAGTACACAAAGGAGTGGCAAGGGCACACACACATGTACACGTGAAGGCTTGTATAGACACACACATGCCTTCAGTCTAATATCATCTTGCCAGAAGGGATATGTCTGGCAGACAAGCTCTACTCACATCCAGTCCAAAATAAGAGATGATTGTTCAGAAAATGTTTACAGTTTCTAAAATAAACTGAGACTACCGCTACTGGTTTCTGTGAAATTGCAACTAAAGTGACTCGTTCCATTCCAGTAAGACTAATACAACTACACACAGAGTTTAGTTTAGCGGTGTGTGGGAAAAATCACTGAGGAAGCCAGAAAAAAAAGCCATATTACAACCTATGTGTTGTGATAATTGCGTTGTTTGCTTCATATACCTTGCGACCGTGATATATAGGCCTAAAGGCCGAGACAATAAGAAAACACAGAATAAATTCAACCACGCCTTAGTTTCATCACAGAACTGGAAAGCAACCTCTGTCCAATGAAGTCCACAAAGCAGGTAGCTGAGTGGTTAGAGCATTGGGCCCATAACTGAAAGGTTGCTGGATCAAATCCCTGAGCTGGCAAGTTAAAAATCTGTCATTCTGCCCCTGAACAAGGCAGTTAACTCACAGTTTCTAGGCTTGTTCTTAACTGACTTGCTTAGTTAAATAAAAAAGCATATTGTATGTAACAGACAGTGACATGACCTACAGCAAATTAATGTTTCTGACATTTTCAGACTACTAAACAACTATTGATTTAGAACCACAGAGTGAGTTCTCTGTGTTTGTGTGTGTGTGTGTGTGTGTGTGTGTGTGTGTGTGTGTGCGTTCGTTCGTGCAAGTAAAAGAAACGTGTTAACTCACCCTAGAGAAATGACAATGCCATCCTCCTCTCTTTCATGTTCACCAATGGTCTATCACTCTGTCATACAGTACATGCTTTTATTTTTTGTTGTCTTAGGCTACCTGGCTAAAATGTTTGCTCGCTAGGATAAATTAATTTCATGGGCAACATTAGCTAGTTAACATTAGCCTTCAACATTTAGCTACATATTGAACTTCCATCCTCTCAGGCCAGGGGCAGAATGTATGAATTAATGGTTGGATCAGAATCGCCGTTATAATCATTGCCAGCACGGACAATTAAATAAAACCACAAGTCCAAATCCTTATCTCCATCCCTGGCTAATTTGGGAAAGGTCCAGTTTTAGCTAGCTACTGTAACTAGCCACTGGAGGACAACAACACAACGAGACGCAGCAATTAAAGTTGTTTCTGTCAATGACGTCTGCTCTCGGGTGCGATTTGATAGGAGTGAGGCCAAATCCAAACTGGCTTCTCTTGACACTTTTTTTTGGTGAGCCAGGACCTGTTGAATATTTTTAGGCCTCTGTCCCAAAGAACAGAATTGGAAAAGTACAACAGAAGCTTGGAGATTTTCCACTGTTTAAATTAGAAGCCACAATAGGTTATTCACTAAACGTATAGAGTAGCAACAGAGTGCAGCAGAACGGTAAAGGTTATTAAATAACCCATAGAGAGCAACAGAATAGAAGTCAGAGCGGTTAGAGCGGTCAGCAGAGTGCTCTGTAGAGTGCACTTAGACACGCACTAGCCATAATATATGCATGGCCATATTATTGTTTGTCATATTGCTATGGTTGCGACAGGCACTGAGAATTATGTATGCATGGCTATATTACTGTTTGTACTATTGCTATGGTTTCAACGTGAGCTAAACATTAGGTGTGCATGTCTGTTTTATTTTTTTCACCATTACGATGGTTTCAGTTTAGCTCAACACTGATTGGCTTTTATTTTATACTTTTTTTTTTTTTATCGCTGGCCTCCCTTATTTTCATTGGTAAGGGCGGCAACAATGTCCTACTCTTTGGGACCAGACTGCATCATATACTGTAGATGTCCCACACATACAGAGACAGAGGGGCGCTGTTTCGCTCGCTTGGATGCTTCTCCGGTGAGATACATTCAGCCTCTTGCGAATTGAAGGAAAATTATGAAACATAGAGAGATGAAAGAAATAATTGTATGTTTTTTTTGCTAATTTTGGCATCCATGAATACACGTCACTGATTGTCAAACAAATGGCATAATTTTGATGCTGCAACATCAAAATTGATGCTGCAACAACTTAAAACTTTTACTTCACTTCTAGCTAATTCACAGTTTGAGGCAGGAATGGAGACGATATTTTGCCCAGAATGCATCACTCTATTGGTGCCTCAGCTCCTAATGGGTCCAGGTCAGATGAGCAGTGAACCAGTGACATGAACACTACACAAAGAGCAAGCGGGGGCCTACTCCAAGGCAGGGAGGCCATGCAGTAGAGCATGATGGGAAAAAAAGACAGTAACAGCAAGAGAAAGAGGAAAAGAAAGCCCAAGATAGTTGCAGAGGGGTGTGTGTATGTGTGGGGGGTGGGGGGGGAGTATTAAAGGAAGGATAAAAAATTGCTAGCCTAAAAAAAATGTATGAAACAGTATATCGCTTGCTACACTAAATGTCTTGAAAACCAGTCTGAACCCACGCACCCCACTGTTCACCGGCAGGCCATCATTGTAAATAAGAATTTGTTCTTAACTGATTTGCCTAGATAAATAAAAATAACCCTAATTTGTTCCAGGGGTGCTGTACTACTATGGCTGACTCCAAACTGTAAAACAACACATTTCACGGAACCTATCTGGAGTATGTAACAATAAAACATAATTTTTTTCTTCAGAAATCAGTCCGAAGATCCGCATGTTTCTCTGCGATCATATTATTGGGTCAGCTGAGCATAGCAGCTGATTCCGGAGGCTACTGCAATGACCCGTGGCAGAACAACAGCTGCTTCATAAAAACTCATAATAATGTAAGCAATAGCACTACAGTAGCTTGTGTGTGCAGCACTAACATGCTGACCAAACCGCTCGTGTCGCCTGCGCGAGAGTTGCAAAATAAATATACACATATATGTTATTCAATCATTGCACCCACATGGCTCGCGAGCGTCTGCGTTGCCAGGCGCTAAAATAGAACTTGGTTGTATTTGTGACGCTCAAGTCTCAAGTCCTGCCTCTCCCGTCTCCTCATTGGCTTTTAGGAGCATATACCGACGTACCATCTCCTCATTCGTTTTTGGGAGCATATATCCACGTGGGTGATTGGAAGATGAACTGAGGTCGGTTGTGGTTATGTACCTTATTAAAGTTGGTTGCCAACCACCATATAAAGTTTAAAGAAGAAAAAGAAGCCTGAAGGACAATTATCTGTGGATTAATTGTCGGAGCAGAGGACCTTATGAATTTCAGGTAAAATAACAACGAATGTTTATATCCCAGGACAAATTTTCTAGCAACAGCAAGCTACCTAAATAGGACAAATTAGCTAACTAGCTAAATTGCTATAAATGGTTTTCGACCTGTCCCCAAATTAATATAATTGGTTCAGAGTTTGTTTTGATATTTCAACCTGCGTGTCCTGATCGCATTTGGTGTGGGTGGACAAAATCAACTTGCGCGCGATGGCGCACACGGGCGCACGTGCGGTCTGGTCAGCATGTAAGTAATTAGCTGGTTGGTACTGTCTTTTATTTAGAGAGTTGGGCAAACTTTTAGAATTTGGAATATTGTTCTAATTCAAAAAATGTAGTTACATAACTTTATTTAAACATTCCCCATGTAATATTAATGGGGAGCTAACATGGCTGCCATAGAATGTTGTAGTGTCATGTAAATGCATCATAATGCAGAAACCTCAATGGCACAACCGTAAATATAGAACTGGGCCCAGCTCTCTAAATACATAGCTCACCAGATAGTGCTCACCGTGCCTACCTGACCAGTGTCCTATAGACACCCCGGTACGATCAATACAGGAGTTGCTGATGGGGTGGAAGACGGTCTCCCAGCCGCCCGTGGCGTAGCGCCAGTTGTGGGACTCCAGGATGAGGGTGCGCTGTGTGCCGTAGGCGATCATGAAACAGTAGACCACGTGGTGCAGCTGACAGCCGTAGCCACAGCCCTTGTTGATGTTACACACCAGCTTCCTGGCCTTACTGCAGTCTTGGGGGTTCTGGTGAGGAGGTAGGAGAGGTAGAGGTAGAGAGAGGGAGGTAGAGAGAGTAAAGAAAAAGACAGAGGGGGATGGGGGAGAGAGGGACATGGGTGTTAGAACATACGTTTGACCTCTTGACGTCTGGGGGTCCTAATAGCTTTCTGAGCATTTATCTCTAACACCTTTTGCCATTATCTCTCCTCTTGCTCTTTTTCTCTCTTGCTCTTTTTCACTCTCTCATGACATTAACTTTCATGAATTTGAGGCATAAAAAGAGATCTCCCAAACTGTCACCTTGTTGACTTTGTACGTGCAGCGCTTCCAGTGAAATGGCTAGCTATGTTCGGTCTCTGAGGGTTTTCGGGCTGTACTCACTCACTGACCAATACAATAACGTTCTCGCCCCACACACACACACACTGATCCAATGAAATTACATATTTCTCAACACAAACACACAGACTGATCAAATAAAAATGTAATTCTGCAACATTGTTTTGTTTTAACTTTGACACATCCAATCAGATAATATAGAACTTCTGACAGCTAGCTTCATTGACAGCTAACTATGCAGATGTGTTCTACAAGCATTGCACATGAGCTGTTAGCTAATGAGAGCATGAAACCCTCCTAAAGGAATCTGGACACCAAGCATCCAAGCCACAAAGATGAGACAGCTGACTTGTCAATATCTGGAGGCCTCACAAGATTCATTGAGGAAAGTATTGATGGTAGGCCTACAAGAAAAGGCACTTCGCTCATCATACCTTGAAGCCCAGTGCATTGCTAAGAGCAAAAAAGCCCATACCAGCACAGAGGATCTCATACTCCTTGCTGGGATTGATAGTGAAATCTTTGGATAGTCAGCCGCAAACAAACTTAAACCCATACTCCTATCCAATGACACCATGAGGAGAATACAGGACATGTCTGAGGACATAAAGTGCCAGACATCAGAGCGCATCAGTGCAAATGGCCATTACGCACTGCAGCTTGATGTATCCACAGACGTGGCTAACCATGCAATTCTAATGGTCCATGTCAGACACGTCTGGCATAATAACTTGGAGGAGCAGTTCCTTTTTAGTCCTGATTTGCCCCTCACCATCACTGCAGAGGCTGTCTTTGGTGCCTGAGTTCCACGCCACTCTCCAGGATGTGATAAAGTGTGTCAACTATAGCAAAAAGAGATCCAGGAAAAGCAGGTGTTTCCAGGCCTTCTGCAGGGATATGGGGAGCGAGCGCCAGTAAGTGCTTTATCACGCAGAGGTCCGCTGGCTTTCCAGGGGTAAAGTGTCCTGTCGCTTTTATGAGCTTCAGAGAGGAGATTGCTGCGTTTCTTTCTGAAAGCAAGTCACCTCTTGCCGAACATTTGGATTGTAAAGAATGGCTCGCACAGTTGGATATTTTTTATCATCTGAATTCGCTCAATGTGTCATTGGGGACAAAGTGGATGCCGTCAATTTTAAGCTTACTGTTTGGGAAAATCATGTTTCTTCACATGCAAGTGAAGCCTGCCCAAGAAGGCAGCTGCAATATAACATTACATAATGTAATCCTCAACAGTCCATAATATTGGGTCGGGACTCAATTGTCATTGTCAAATTTGGGTCCCCAGGCAAAACCATTTGAGAACCACTGCTCTAGGTGAGTCTGTTGGGCTATGAAATTCTAGAGCAGCACATCAACAGACCTGCCACCCTGTCGTCAGCTATCCTCAGACTTTCAACGGCCACATTTTGGGCAGGACCAAATGCTATAGTTTTGTATGAACAACAAATGTTCATTATTTTTTTTAGATTACAAAACAATAACTTTTTCATAGCATGTTTGTCATGTGGGTCTTCAAATTTGTGATAACTTAAACATCCAGACATCCAGCTGCCCTGGTCTGTCTGCATGCTGCCCTGGTCTGTCTGCATGCTGCCCTGGTCTGTCTGCATGCTGCTTTCTAGTGATCCAGCTTAATCTGAAATGCAACAACACCAAAAGTCAGTAACTTAGTTAACAAAAAAAAACACTAATGTAAATGTGCACAAGCCTATTCAGCCAAATTATACCAAAACAACAGCCTATTTGCAGTGAAATCAAAATGGGCATTTTTCTTGTCAACTTTTTCAGTCACCAGTGCGTCAATAAACAGTCAGGGGAACGAAGTAGTTTGACAAAAAGTGTTCACAATAGTCAGCATTATAGCTAGCAATTGTATATTTTCTAGAAACCTAGCTACAGTCCACTTAGCTAGCTAAGGTGGTGAACTCAGACTGATGGTGGGAGATAGGTAACGTTAGCTAACTTTCCCCCAGCAGATTCAATCTAGCTAGCTAGCTAATGGTATTTTTGTCAACTTTATCAATCAGAGGGATAGCTTAGCAAATATAGCTAGCTATTTGTTAAAGCTTTTTGATGCAGCTTTCCAGTTGCTAGTAAAGGAGCATGAATATGTCAGAAGTCAGCTAGCAATGCCAAGTTCATCCCTTTTACAAACAAAAATCACGTCCATGTATAAAAGACTAAGTATCATTTTAGATTTATTCTAGAACCTTAGGCCGATGACTAAAAAGTACTTGTTTGTAGAACTGGCGTATTCACCAGATGTCGTCCTCAGTCAGCTCCAGGGTCTTCACCTGAACAAACTCCTCAATATAAGTTTACGGTGCAATGCGAATATTTCGCTCATTAGGCTGTCAAAGCTGTATATGTCTGGCGGTTATCAAGGCAGAAAGGGCATCTTTATCACAACGCTTGTCTGTTGAAAAAGTAGAGGACAGATTACGTTCCTTAATGTTTCGAAGCGTACTACCGCCGGCGTTCAATAAGTGTTCAATAATAATATGAACAACACAAGGAACAAACAAGTCTTTGAGGAATCTGTTAGTGTGTGTGTGTGTACGTGTACGTGCATTTGCTCCAGTATTCTCAGTATTGGCCCCATAGGTATCACACTTACAGTTGATATAAATACTAATAACCTGGCGTGTTGTCTCGAGTCTCGACAACAAAGACTTGAAAGGCAGCTTTACACCAGCGAGCCCCAGAGTGCCTCTTTCAGAGCATGGTGTTAAATGACAATAACAAACAACCATAAGGGTACAAGCTATGAACTACTTTGGTTCTTTAAAATGCAATACAGAAGTGCTAGGAGACAGAGTTTAATGGTAATTATAGGACAAGTGGAATAGAAAAAGGCTGCCACTTACTACTATAGGATAAGTAGTCCTTCAAAAGCTGCAGTAGACTGAAATACAGTAGATTGAAAATGTGTGTGTGTTATGTGTGTGTGTGTTTGTGTGTGTGTCCGTGAGTGATGGAGAGAGATGGGGAGATAGAGAGAGAGGGGGAGGGAGACAGAGAGATGGAGAAATAGAGGTAGAGAGAAAGAGAAAATAGACAGAGAGGGACAGAGAGAGGGAGAGGAAGAGAGAGAGAGAGAGGGGGAGGGGAGAGAAAGAGAGAGAGAGGGAGAAAGAGAGAGGGGAAGGGAGAGAGAGAGACTAATCTATTGCATGACCTATACTCAGCTGGTTCAGAACTGATGAGGCACTGTAGAAGAACAAGTGAAAGTGGAAGGCTGACAATGGAGGGGGAACTGTGTGTGTGCGGGTGTGTGTGTGTACTTGCATGCGTGTGTGGCTCTGAAGTATGTGTGTGAGGGATGAATTAGTGATGGAGGCCGGTGGAGCTGTGTGATCCCTCAGCGGTGGTGACAGCAGCTGTTAGCCGTGGCGTCTCCAAGCAAGCCACACTCATTCTGGCTGTCTTCATCAAACACCAAGGCTCATTAATGCTGCAAGGCCCAGCACCGCACAGCCCCACCCCAGACCCGCCACACCCAAACTGTGGAAGGGAGGAGGGCTGAGGGGGAACTCCTGGAGTCTGGGGGTGGAGGTATGGAGGTATGAATCAAATCAAATACAATTTTATTTGTCACATGCTTTGTAAACAACAGGTGTAGACTAACAGTAAAATGTTTACTTACGTGCCCTTCCTAGCAATGAAGAGAGAAAGAAATGGGGACTAGCCAACATGATAGATAATAAACTGGACTTGCCATGCGGTAGCAGAGAGAACAGTCTATGACTTGGGTGGCTGGAGCCTTTGACCATTTTTAGGGCCTTCCTCTTTTTAAGGGCCGCCTGGTATAGAGGTCCTGGATGGCAGGGCCGCCTAGTATATAGGTCCTGTATGGCAGGGAGCTCGGCCCCAGTGATGTACTGGGCCGTATGCACTACCTTCTGGAGTGCTTACGGAGCAGCAAGAGGAACTGCCCGTCCCTACATTCAGGCTATGCTCAACTCCTACACACCAACCAGAGCACCTCGTTCTGACATCTCAGGTCTCTAGGCCCTCCCACTCCCGCTCAGCAAAGTCCAAGCTCTTCTCTGTCCTGGCACCCCAATGGTGGAACCAACTTCCCCCTGAAGCTAGGACAGCAGACTCCCTGCCCATCTTCTGAAAGCACCTGAAACATCTTAAATAACCCCCCTCAAAAACATTCCTGAACCAACACCTGCACTTAACTCCCCTTTCTAGCTGTGACTTTGATGATAACTACTTTATTAAGGAAAAGTGTACTTACTATGCATCTGCTGAATTACTAAAATGTCTACGTAAAATTGTAATTGTTCCACCTGTCACCAGAGGGCGGCAGAGAACGTCCTGAGACATTAACGACACTCAGGTGTGTCCTATTTACTCATTATGATTTTCTTTTTAAAATAGGTGTGTTTTCTGGTTTCTTTTGCAGAAGCTTGAATTGTTTGCCGTGTGTGTTTGTCTCCTGAGTGAGTTTTCTAGACTTAGTGTTTGTTGTTTCCCCGTGTTACTGTGATCCTTCAGTTACCGTTGCTCAGTAAAGTATTATGTTTATCCTTAACCACTAATTCCTCGTCTGGTCTCTTCTCTGCACCTGGGTCCAACCTCACCATGTCACAAAAATGTGCCTTGCGGGATGCCAAGCAATTACCATACCAAGCAGTGATGCAGCCAGTCAAGATGCTCTAAATAATGCAGCTGTAGAACTTTTTGTAAATCTGAGGGCCCATGCCAAATATTTTAAACCTCCTGAGAGGAAAGAAGCGTGCCATGCCTTCTTCATGACTGTGTTGGTGTGTGTGGACCATGATAGATCCTTAGTGATGTGGACACCAAGGAACATGAAGCTCTCGACCCGCTCCACTACAGCCCCGTTGATGTGAATGGGGGCGTGCCTGGCCCACCATTTCCTGTTGTCCACTATCAGCTCCTTTCTCTTGCTGATGTTGAGGGAGAGGTTGCTGTCTTGGTACCACACTGCTCCCTATAGGCTGTCTCATCGTCATCGTTGATCAGGCCTATCACTGTCACGTCGTCATAAAACTTAATGATGGCGTTGGAGTCATGCATGGCCACACGGTCGTGGGTGAACAGGGAGTACAGGAGGGGACTGAGGGGAACCCGTGTTGAGGGTCAGCGTGGCGGATGTGTTGTTGCCTACCCGCTCCACCTGGGGGCAGCCCGTCAGGAAGTCCAGGATCCAGTTGCAGAGCGAGGTGTTCAGTCTCAGGTTCCTGAGCTTAGTGATGAGCTTGGAGGGCACTATGGTGTTGAACGCTGAGCTATAGTCAATGAATAGCATTTTCACGTAGGTGTTCCTCTTGTCCAGGTGGGAGAGGGAAGTGTCAAGTGCAATAGAGATTGCGTCATCTGTGGATCTGTTGGTCATAGCGGGATTTCTTATTAGCGGCCGGATTAGTGTCCCGCTCCTTGAAAACGACAGCTCTAGCTTTTAACTCAGTGCGGATGTTGCCTGTAATTCATGGCTTCTGGTTGGGATATGTACATACGGTCACGGTTGGGACGACGTCTTCGATGCACTTATTAAAGAAGCCCATTGACTGATGTCCTATAGCTTAGCATCCGCTTAGCATCCGCTTCATTGGTCTAGTGAAGGGTATATGAGAGGATGACAGAAAGTGTGTGTTGGGAGAGGGTGGTGTGGGGTTGGTGGCTGTGTGTGTGTGACAGGATATAAAGGCATCAGATAGTAGTCAGACTCAGAGAGATGACACACTTGATGTGTTGCATCTAAGGTGATTCTGACAGGTATGGCTTGTGTTAAGTAGAGACGAGCAGGTGTGAGAAAGAGAGTGACAAGTATGTGTGTGTGTGTGTGTGTGTGTGTGTGTGTGTGTGTGTGTGTGTGTGTGTGTGTGTGTGTGTGTGTGTGTGTGTGTGTGTGTGTGTAAGCGTGAATTCACATGTGTGTATGTGTGTGTGGGTGGTTGTGTTTGTAAGTGTGTGTGCATGTGTGAGTGTGTGCTTGCATATACACTACCGTTCAAAAGTCTTGGGTCACTTAGAAATGTCCTTGTTTTTGAAAGAAAGCTAATTTGTGGAAGATTTTTTATGGAATATGTACATAGGTGTACAGAGGCCCATTATCAGCAACCATCACTGTTCCAATGGCACGTTGTGTTAGCTAATCCAAGTTTATCATTTTAAAAGGCTGATTGATCATTAGAAAACCCTTTTGCAATTATGTTAGCACAGCTGAAAACTATTGTGCTGATTAAAGAAGCAATAAAACTGGCCTTCTTTAGACTAGTTGAGTATCTGGAGCATCAGCATTTGTGGGTTCAATTACAGGCTCAAAATGGCCAGAAACAAAGAACTTTCTTCTGAAACGCATCAGTCTATTCTTGTTCTGAGAAATTAAGGCTATTCCATGAGAGAAATTGTCAAGAAACTGAAGATCTCGTACAACGCTGTGTACTACTCCCTTTACAGAAGAGCGCACACCAGAATATTGGCCAGTCTAAGATATGGCTTTTTCTTTGCAACTCTGCCTAGAAGACCATCAACCTGGAGTCGCCTCTTCACTGTTGACATTGAGACTGGTGTTTTGCGGGCTATAGCAGACAACCCTGAGGCTAACGATGAGGACAGGAACAAATAGTCCCGCTACAACCTCCGCAGAGTCATCAAACGAGCAGAAGGACAATATAGGAAAAAGGTAGAATCATATTACATAGGCTCTGATACCCACCGCATGTGGGAGGGGCTACAGTCCATTACGGATTACAAAGGAAGACCCAGCCGTGAGCTGCCCAACGATGCCTATCTACCAGACAAACTAAATGCATTTTATACACGCTTCGACCTATCCTTGTCCCATTCTTAAGATGACTGCCATCATTCCCGTTAACAAGAACTCGAAAGCTTCATGCCACAACGACTACCACCCTGTAGCACTCACATCTGTAATCAAGAAGTGCTTTAAAAAGGCTGGTTATACCACACATCAACTCCATCATCCCAGACACCTTAGACCCACTCCAATTTGCATACCGCCCCAAAAGAACTGTAGTAATCTGAATTGCACTCCACACTGCCCTCACCCATCTAGATAAGAGGAATACCTAGGTTAGAATGCTGTTAATTGACTACAGCACAGCGATGTTATATTTAGTACTATGTTTATATTGATAACCGCATTGTTGGGTTTAGAGCTTGCAAGAAAGGCATTTCACTGTACTTGTGCTCTTGACAAATTACCGAAGATTGATGAAACCATCACAGGTGGATGCTAGTAGGCAGTAGCTAGCACTAGCATACAGGGTTGAATGGCGGGAACCTGGTTCCCGGGATTTACAGAGACTTACCACCCAAAACCACTCCCTTTTCACTTGATAAATAACTGTGAGAAACCAGTCAATTATAGTACATTATTTATATCAACACCATGACCTGAAATGGAACTGATAAATGATATGTGATGTCTAAATATGGCTTCTCTACACTCCCAGCATGCTCAGCTTGATTAATCATCAACTCTCATGGTGGAGACAGACCATCTCAGTATGGAGTGCAGTTCACAATGCATGTAGACCTATCATCTCATCATGGTACATTATTTTCTTGTGACAGATAGGCCTACATTTGCTGCAGCATATCCTATGCTACAATTATATAATGTGTGTCTAATTTACACCTCTCCATCTTTGGCTAAACATAATATTTTAATGCAAATACGTATTTTTTTATTGCAAATCCATTTAAACAAAATAGATAATCCTATTCAAGAGCAATATATATATATTTATTCTCGGGATGGAACATTTGTAAAATACCAGGAAAATATTCAACCCTACTAGCAGCCTCTCAGTCCCAACAGAGACCTCACTGCCTAGGCCCGGCAGTGACAGTGACCTTGCTCCTCCTCTTCTTCCTCCCCTCCAGAATAGTGACAGTTCCTCTAATGAGAGTGCCGGCCCCCCTTCTCCTCCTCCTCCTCTCCCAGAAAACCAAGCTGATGACTGCCAGAGACTAGGGCTGGGCGGTATGGTCAAAATGCCGTACAGCATATACACATCTATTGGTTGCTGATTGGTATGCTGTTGCATAGAAAATTAATTTTACAATCTGCAATGTTATAATTTCCCACTTTAATTACTGAACAAGTAAACACATTACTCCGACTTTGCGGGGGGTCCAGAGAAACTGCACTATGCCAGTGTTCCAGGTAGAATCCTTTTTGGTTCCATGTAGATCCCTCTGTAGAAAGGATTCTACATGGAACCCAAAAGAGTTATACCTGCAACAAATAAGTATTTAAGGATCTAGATGGGTGTGTGTATTTGTGTGTGTGTGTGTGCATGCATGCAAATGTTTGTGTGTGTGTGTGTACCTGTAGGTAGGTGATCCTGTTCTGCACCAGGTTAGACAGGTCCCTCGCCTCCTTCACTCTCCAGTCTCCCACTCCGTCAGCCTGGCTGAGGTAGTACAGGTCTGTCATGATAGACCTGCACACAAACACAAATCTAATCAAATCACATTGTGTTTGTCACATGCGCCGAATACAACAGATGTAGTATTTACCGTGAAATGCTTGAATACAAGCCATTCCCAACGATGCAGAATTTAAAAGTAATACAAATAAAATACAAAAATCTAACAAGAGGAATCAAATAAAATACACAGGAATGGAGCTATATACAGGAAGTACCAGATCAATGTGCAGGGGTAATAGCTGTATACAGGAAGTACCAGATCAATGTGCAGGGGTAATAGCTATATACAGGAAGTACCAGATCAATGTGCAGGGGTAATAGCTATATACAGGAAGTACCAGATCAATGTGCAGGGGTAATAGCTATATACAGGAAGTACCAGATCAATGTGCAGGGGTAATAGCTATATACAGGAAGTACCAGATCAATGTGCAGGGGTAATAGCTATATACAGGAAGTACCAGATCAATGTGTAGAGGTATGAGGTACTTGATGTAGATATGTACATTAAGGCAGGGTAAAGTGACTAGGAATCAGGATAGATAATAATCAGTTCACATCAGTTCACGGTTTAGCAGTATGCTCTATGTTTATTGTTTTGTTCTGCTGTGCTATAGTTTAGTCGACATCAGTGTACTCCTGCTTTCTTGTTTTGTTGCCGAGTTTCGTTGTGAATAAACACAATGTCGAACGCCACTCGCTCTTCGCCTCGTTCCCTACACCTACACCGTAATAATAAAAAATATTTAAAAAAAATAATAATAATAACAACAACACAAAGGGACAGACAGAGAAAGCCTTAAGTCAAGTACGTAGCACTGACACAGCAGTTTCCCATCTCTGAAAACCAGCACGGCTCAAATAGTTTCAGTGACCCAAATCAGTCACATTCTCAGGGTGGGAAACCTCCTGAACACAAGCACACAAGAACAAACACGCATATAGTATATAGAATGGTTTACTTCACAGTTTTGACATTACAAAGTATTAATGGCAGCCGGTGCTGAATTATTTACATAAATACAGTATGCATAAGATAATCATCAACACAATAAAAACAAAACGTTTTAAATACATATATTTTGGAAAACCATCAGTGTTAAGGGTTAGACTGAAGTGGCCGTCCATAATTCACTGGTTGAGCAGCCAACATACATACATACATACATACATACATACATACATACATACATACATGCATGCATGCATACATACATACATACATACATACATACATACATACATACATACATACATACATACATACATACATACATACATACATACATACATACATACATACATACATACATACATACATACATACATACATACATACATACATACATACATACATACATACATACATACATACAGTGGGGAGAACAAGTATTTGATACACTGCCGATTTTGCAGGTTTTCCTACTTACAAAGCATGTAGAGGGCTGTAATTTTTATCATAGGTACACTTCAACTGTGAGAGACGGAATCTAAAACAAAAATCAAGAAAATCACATTGTATGATTTTTAAATAATTAATAATTAATTTGCATTTTATTGCATGACATAAGTATTTGATCACCTACCAACCAGTAAGAATTCCGGCTCTCACAGACCTGTTAGTTTTTCTTTAAGAAGCCCTCCTGTTCTCCACTCATTACCTGTATTAACTGCACCTGTTTGAAATCGTTACCTGTATAAAAGACACCTGTCCACACTCAATCAAACAGACTCCAACCTCTCCACAATGGCCAAGACCAGAGAGCTGTGTAAGGACATCAGGGATAAAATTGTAGACCTGCACAAGGCTGGGATGGGCTACAGGACAATACGCAAGCAGCTTGGTGAGAAGGCAACAACTGTTGGCGCAATTATTAGAAAATGGAAGAAGTTCAAGATGACGGTCAATCTCCCTCGGTCTGGGGCACCATGCAAGATCTCACCTCGTGGGGCATCAATGATCATGAGGAAGGTGAGGGATCAGCCCAGAACTACACGGCAGGACCTGGTCAATGACCTGAAGAGAGCTGGGACCACAGTCTCAAAGAAAACCATTAGTAACACACTACGCCGTCATGGATTAAAATCCTGCAGCACACGCAAGGTCCCCCTGCTCAAGCCAGCGCATGTCCAGGCCCGTCTGAAGTTTGCCAATGACCATCTGGATGATCCAGAGGAGGAATGGGAGAAGGTCATGTGGTCTGATGAGACAAATATAGAGCTTTTTGGTCTAAACTCCACTCGCCGTGTTTGGAGGAAGAAGAAGGATGAGTACAACCCCAAGAACACCATCCCAACCGTGAAGCATGGAGGTGGAAACATCATTCTTTGGGGATGCTTTTCTGCAAAGGGGACAGGACGACTGCACCGTATTGAGGGGAGGATGGATGGGGCCATGTATCGCGAGATCTTGGCCAACAACCTCCTTCCCTCAGTAAGAGCATTGAAGATGGGTTGTGGCTGAGTCTTCCAGCATGACAATGACCCGATTCACACAGCCAGGGCAACTAAGGAGTGGCTCCGTAAGAAGCAGTCTCCAGACCTGAACCCAATAGAAAATCTTTGGAGGGAGCTGGAAGTCCGTATTGCCCAGCGACAGCCCCGAAACCTGAAGGATCTGGAGAAGGTCTGTATGGAGGAGTGGGCCAAAATCCCTGCTGCAGTGTGTGCAAACCTGGTCAAGAACTACAGGAAACATATGATCTCTGTAATTGCAAACAAAGGTTTCTGTACCAAATATTAAGTTCTGCTTTTCTGATGTATCAAATACTTATGTCATGCAATAAAATGCAAATTAATTACTTTAATAATTTTAGATTCCGTCACTCACAGTTGAAGAGTACCTATGATAAAAAATTACAGACTTCTACATGCTTTGTAAGTGGGAAAACCTGCAAAATCGGCAGTGTATCAAATACTTGTTCTCCCCACTGTACGTACATACATACATACATACATACATACATACATACATACATACATACATACATACATACATACATACATACATACATACATACATACATACATACATACATACATACATACATACATACATACATACATAATCATTACTCATGCTTCCATTTTTTATCCTAAACCACAACGTGTGTGTTTAATATGAAGCCATGTCAAACTCCTTCACCCAGAACCCACCAGGTATCTATCACAGTCTCCCGGTGAGAGATCTACAAGTTTTCATTAGCCGCTGAGTTAACAAGGGAGAAAAGGCAGACAGACCCTCTCCTTTGGGCTTTGGCAGAGGAGAGGGAGGCTACTTCTCCTGCGGTTGGTTGTAAGTGTGTGTGTGTGTGAGTGTGTGAGGCTTGTGGGGGTATCCCCGGCCGAGCGGTTTGATGCGGCTGCAGACGACAGAGGCTGCAGGCTGGAGACGGGGGTTTAGTTGACGGGTGGCTAAGCTGAGTGGCCCTGAGTACTAATTACCGCTCCAATTGGTGGGCAATTACTGTCCTATTTACAATTACCCAATAATTCAACAGGCAGACAGTGGGAGGGAGGGAGGGAGGGAGGGAGGGAGGGAGGGAGGGAGATGGGGAGGGAAGAAGACAGGGGGCACTGCTGTCTTACAGGGCCGATCAACTACATAAACATGTGTCTCATTTCGCAACCGCTCTCTCTGAAGCCAACACAGAATGTATGGGTTAGGGGTGTGGTAAGGGAAGGTGTGTATGTGCATGTTTCTGTGTGTGTACGGCGGACAGCCTGTGGAAGGCTTTTTAGATGTGTGTGTATGTGAGAGAGAGTGTGTGTGCGTGTGTCTGTCTCTGACCTCTGCTGGTGTCCCAGGTCTTGTATCAGGGTGT
The DNA here is from genome assembly GCA_023634145.1 of Thymallus thymallus. NCBI lineage: Eukaryota > Metazoa > Chordata > Actinopteri > Salmoniformes > Salmonidae > Thymallus > Thymallus thymallus. The sequence goes on from CM042412.1 coordinate 6,069,735, forward strand.
CAGCCTGTCTGGGCCTCTCCCCAGCCCCCACGTGGCCCAGCTTCTTCACCTCGCTGCGGACAAAGTACCAGAGCTCCCTCACACCGTTCTCCACCCTCCGCCTCAGCTCCTCCTGGGTGGGGCCCGGACCTTAGTGGTGGTGGAGGGAGGAGGGAAGAGAAAGGAGAGAGGAGGGAGGAGGGAGGAGGGAGGAGGGAGGAGGGAGGGGGGAGGGAGGAGATAAAATAAAGTATGATGAGCAGAAAGGTAATTGAACACATGGCAGCTTTAGGAGAAGACTGCATCGTCTGTCAATATCAATCTCTCCCTCTCAACCTCCTTCTCTCCCAATGTGTTGCTTTGAGCCCATTCATGTACATTTGATCTTAACAGTTTTAATGCCTCTATTTTTGGCCATACACTCCTGATACTCCACCCAGTCAATTTACAACAAGGAAGCGAGTGACCCACATGGACTCGTTTGTGATTAGATGGAGTACAGCAACGACCGGAAGGGACTTTTTGTACCTGGTTAGGAGAGCATTTTAGCTAACCCTTTCCTAACCTTAACCTCATTCTCCTAACCTGCTATGTTATTTCTCCTAACCTGCTACGAAAAATGTACTTCTGGTCATAGCTGTACTACACCTTGTCAGAACCAGGTAGATCTCTGATTACTGTCAAGGATGGGAAAGAACTGGAAAGAAAACAGGGCCTGAAAAAGGAGAGAAGAAAAAGGTTATAGCCCCACCTCTCTCTCTCTCTCTCTCTCTCTCTCAATTCAATTCAATTCAATTCAATTCAAGGGGCTTTATTAGCATGGGAAACATATTTTTACATCTCTCTTCTCTCTCTCTCTCTCTCTCTCTCTCTCTCTCTCTCTCTCTCTCTCTCTCTCTCAATTCAATTCAATTCAGGGAGCTAGAGGGTATTTTTATCCTCACTTCCCTTGCAGCCCTGGCCCTGTCCTGCCCTCCACACACTCTCTCTCACACACACACACACACTTTTTTTATTTTTTTTATTTCACCTTTATTTAACCAGGTAGGTCAGTTGAGAACAAGTTCTCATTTGCAACTGCGACCTGGCCAAGACAAAGCAAAGCAGTGCGACAAATTACAACACAGAGTTACACATTAAACAGACAGTCAAAAACACAATAGAAAATCTATATACAGAGTGCAAAATGTAGTGCAAAATGCAGTAAGGTTAGGAGGTAGGACAATAAATAGACCATAGTGGTGAAATAAATTACAGATTATCATCATTAACACAGGAATGAAGGATGTGCAAATTATGATGTGCAAATAGAGATACTGGAGTGCAAGATTAGTGAAAATAAACAAAAATAAATATGGGGATGAGGTAGTAGTGTGGGATATTTACAGAGGGGCTATATACAGGTGCAGTGATCGATAAGCAGCTTTGACAACTGATGCTTAAAGTTATTGAGGGAGATAGGAACCTCTAGCTTCAATGATTTTTGCAATTCGTTCCAGTCATTGGCAGCAGAGAACTGGAAGGAATGGCGACCAAAGGAGGTGTTGGCTTTGGGGGTGACCAGTGAGATATACCTGCTGGAGCGCATGCTACGGGTGGGTGTTGCTATAGTGACCAGTGAGCTGAGATAGGGCGGGGATTTACCTAATAAAGACTTATAGATGACCTGGAGCCAGTGGGTTTGGCGACGAATATATAATGAAGGCCAGCCAACGAGAGCATACAGGTCGCAGTGGTGGGTAGTGTATGGGGCTTTGGTGACAAAACGGATGGCACTGTGATAGACTACATCCAATTTGCTAAGTAGAGTGTTGGAGGCTAGTTTGTAAATGACATCACCGAAATCAAGGATCGGTAGGATAGTCAGTTTTACAAGGGCATGTTTGGCAGCATGAGTGAAGGAGGCTTTGTTGCGAAATAGGAAGCCAATTCTGGATTTAATTTTGGATTGGATATGGTTGATATGAGTCTGGAAGTTGAGTTTATAGTCTAACCAGATGCCTAGGTATTTGTAGGTGTCCACGTATTCTAATTCGGATCCGTCGAGAGTAGTGATGATAATCCGGTGGGCGGGTGCTGGCAGCGTTCGATAGAAAAGCATGCACTTAGTTTTACTAGCGTTTAAGAGCAGTTGGAGGCCACGGAAGGAGTGTTGTATGGCATTGAAGCTTAATTGAAGGTTAGTAAACACAGTATCCAAAGAGGGGCCAGATGTATACAGAATGGTGTCATCTGCGTAGAGATGGATCAGAGAGTCACCAGCAGCGAGAGCGACATCGTTGATGTATATAGAGAAAAGGGTTGGCCCAAGAATTGAACCCTGTGGCACCCCCATAGAGACTGCCAGAGGATCGGACAATAGGCCCTCCGATTTGACACACTGAACTCTGTCTGCAAAGTAGTTAGCGAACCAGGCAAGGCAGTCACTTGAGAAACCAAGGCTGTTGAGTCTGCCAATAAGAATGCGGTGATTGACAGAGTCGAAAGCCTTGGCCAGGTCGATGAAAACGGCTGCACAGTACTGTCTTTTATCGATGGCGGTTATGATATCGTTCAGTACCTTGAGCGTAGCTGAGGTGCACCCATGACCAGCTCGGAAACCAGATTGCATAGCAGAGAAGGTACGGTGGGATTCGAAGTGGTCAGTTATCTGTTTGTTAACTTGGCTTTCGAAAACTTTAGAAAGGCAGGGCAGGATGGATATTGGTCTATAACAGTTTGGGTCTAGAGTGTCTCCTCCTTTGAAGAGGGGGATGACCGCGGCAGCTTTCCAATCTCTAGGGATCTCAGACGATACGAAAGAACAGGCTAGTGATAGGTGTTGCAACAATTTTGGCTGATAATTTCAGAAAGAGAGGGTCCAGATTATCTAGCCCAGCAGATTTGTAGGGGTCCAGACTTAGCAGCTCTTTCAGAACATCAGCCGTCTGGATTTGGGTGAAGGAGAAGCGGGGGGGGGGGGCTTGGGCAAGTAGCTGCCGGGGGTGCAGAGCTGTTGGCCGGGGTAGGGGTAGCCAGGTGGAAAGCATGGCCAGCTGTAGCAAAATGCTTATTGAAATTTTCGATAATCGTGGATTTATCGGTGGTAACAGTGTTTCCGAGCCTCAATGCAGTGGGCAACTGGGAGGAGGTGCTCTTATTCTCCATGGACTTTACAGTGTCCCAGAAGTTTTTGGAGTTAGTACTACAGGAAGCAAATTTCTGTTTGAAAAAGCTGGCCTTTGCTTTTCTAACTGACTGTGTGTACTTGTTCCTGACTTCCCTGAATAGCTGCATATCGCGGGGGCTATTCGATGCTAATGCAGTGCGCCACAGGATGTTTTTGTGTTGGTCTAGTGCAGTCAAGTCTGGGGTGAACCAAGGGCTATATCTATTCTTAGTTCTACGTTTTTTGAAAGGGGCATGCTTATTTAGGATGGTGAGGAAAGCACTTTTAAAGAACAACCAGGCGTCCTCTACTGACGGGATGAGGTCAATATCCTTCCAGGATACCTGGGCCAGATCGAATAGAAAGGCCTGTTCGCAAAAGTGTTTTAGGGAGCGTTTGACAGTGATAAGGGGTGGTCGTTTGACCGCTGACCCATTGCGAACACAGGCGATGAGGCAGTGATCGCTGAGATCCTGGTTGAAAACAGAGGAGTATTTGGAGGGCAAGTTAGTCAGGATGATATAAATAATGGTACCCATGTTTACGGATTTTGGGTTGTACCTGGTGGGTTCCTTGATAATTTGTGTGAGATTGAGGGCATCTAACTTAGATTGAAGGACAGCCGGGGTGTTAAGCATATCCCAGTTTAAGTCACCTAACAGTACAAACTCTGAAGATAGATGGGGGGCAATCAATTCACATATGGAGTCCAGGGCACAGCTGGGGGCTGAGGGGGGTCTGTAACAGGCGGCAACAGTGAGAGACTTATTTCTGGATAGGTGGATTTTTAAGAGTAGAAGCTCAAACTGTTTGGGCACAGACCTGGACAGTATGACAGAACTCTGCAGGTTATCTCTGCAGTAGATTGCAACTCCGCCACCTTTGGCAGTTCTATCTTGACAGGAAATGTTGTAGTTGGGGATGGAAATTTCCGAATTTTTGGTGGCCTTCCTAAGACAGGATTCAGACACAGCTAGGACATCCGGGTTGGCGGAGTGTGCTAATGCAGTGAATAAATCAAACTTAGGGAGGAGGCTTCTAATGTTAACATGCATGAAACCAAGGCTTTTACGGTTACAGAAATCAACAAATGAGAGCGCCTGGGGAATAGGTGTAGTACTGGGGGTTACAGGACCTGGGTTTACCTCTACATCACCAGAGGAACAGAGGAGTAATAGAATCAGTATTCGACTAAGGGCTTTAAGAACAGGACGTCTAGTACGTTGGGTACATAGAATAAAAGGAGCAGATTTCTGGGCGTGGTGGAATAGATTCAGGGCATAATTTATAGACAAGGGTATAGTAGGATGTGAGTTCAGTGGAGGTAAACCTAGGCGTTGGGTAATGAAGAGAGAGGTTGCATCTCTGGAGACACCAGTTAAGCCAGGTGAGGTCTCCGCATGTGTGGGGGGAGGGACAAAAGAGCTATCAGAGGCCAGTTGAGCAGGACTGGGGGCTCTACAATGAAATAAAACAATAATAGCTAACCTAAACAACAAAAGACAAGGCATATTGAAATAAGACACACACACACACACACACACACACACACAGTCCCTCTTCCTTTCTATCTGTGACACGTATACTTTTCTATTCCCACCTAGCAGCCAACCCCTCTGACACGCACCTTTTAGACACACACATGTAAGCACACAAAAACGAACGCACACACACAGGCGCAAACGCACGCAGCCACGCAAACACACACACACTCACAGACACACACTTTTTCCCTGTTGGCTGAGTTTAGCTGCTAACATAGACTAGAATTAGAATTAACGTTACCTCCTTACTCTCCGGGACTCTCCCCTAGCTTCCACCTCCCCTCCCCCCCACCCATCCCTCCCTGGACCCCCTGGGCAGCTCACCATCTCCGGTCAGTCTCTGGAAGCTGTGGATCTTCTGCTTGGCTCTGGTCAGCTGGTCCTCCAGGGAGCGTAGCCTCCCCACAGCCAGGGACCCTCCCTCTTCTACCTGGCCCTCAGGTATCCTACCACAAGAGACAATGGGAATAGAGAGAGCAATGGGAATTGGAGTGAGTGTTTGTTTTTCTCAGCTGTGATAGTATATGAGTCAGAGCTGTTTTACTGTGTGTGTGTGTGTGTGTGTGTGTGTGTCTGTCTTGATTAAATGTGAGCAGACATCAAAGAACACTCTGTTCAATAGCACAGTAGTTTGGTGAGCAAATTTACAGCTGAATATCTTGCAAAGCCTAATTGCTAATTACAGTCCAATTATGTTGGGGCCTCCTTTTGGCCCGTTACAAATAAACATTGCGTCATTTTCACTAATGAGTATTTGTAAAGTACAATTAATGCTTCAATGCTGTATTTTTGCGGGGTTTCATTGTTGATACAGTCTGCTATAGTGAACATAAATCTCACTTGATTTCACTTGATTCCATTTTTATTTCCTGAACATCTCAATTACTTGTTAGTGAAACCTTTTCATTAAAATAAAGGTATGCATGTGCGCACACGCAAAAAATGCAAGTATGAACGCACACACACACACACACACACACACACACACACACACACACACACACACACACACACACACACACACACACACACACACACACACACACACACACACACACACACTCAGACATTCATAGACTGATGAATAACAGACTGATGAATAACAGACTGATGAATGACAGACTGATGAATGACAGACTGATGAATAACAGACTGATGAATAACAGACTGATGAATAACAGACTGATGAATGACAGACTGATGAATGACAGACTGATGAATGACAGACTGATTAATAACAGACTGATGAATAACAGACTGATGAATAACAGACTGATGAATAACAGGAAGGTATGCTGTTTTCCAAATAATAAGCCCTGGGTCACCAGCGACCTGAAGGCCCTGCTGAATGAGAAGAAGAGGACCTTCAAGGAGGGGGACAGGGACAAATTGAAATGTGTCCAGAGGGAGCTGAAGTTGCGGATTGCTGAGGGGAAGAGAGGGTATAAGGAGAAGATGGAGGACAAGCTGAGGCAGAGCCAGGTGAGAGAGGTGTGGAAGGGTATGAGAAATATCACTGGCTTCAAAAAGTCAAACAGTGGGCAGACGGAGGGGACCCAGGACAGAGCCAATGAGCTGAACCAATTTTTTAACAGGTTTGACACTGGCCCTGTCCACCTCCCCTCCAGCTCCCCAGCCCACACACCCTCACAGCAATTTTATCATTCTCAGCAGCACCACAGCCCCTCTGTTTTATCATTCTCAGCAGCACCACAGCCCCTCTGTTTTATCATTCTCAGCAGCACCACAGCCCCTCTGTTTTATCATTCTCAGCAGCACCACAGCCCCTCTGTTTTATCATTCTCAGCAGCACCACCGCCCCTCTGTTTTATCATTCTCAGCAGCACCACAGCCCCTCTGTTTTATCATTCTCAGCAGCACCACAGCCCCTCTGTTTTATCATTCTCAGCAGCACCACAGCCCCTCTGTTTTATCATTCTCAGCAGCACCACAGCCCCTCTGTTTTATCATTCTCAGCAGCACCACCGCCCCTCTGTTTTATCATTCTCAGCAGCACCACCGCCCCTCTGTTTTATCATTCTCAGCAGCACCACCGCCCCTCTGTTTTATCATTCTCAGCAGCACCACCGCCCCTCTGTAGGATATTCCACTAACCACCGAGTGGACACTTTAGATTCCCTAATTGACTAGGTGAGGAGTCGGCGCTAATCCACAGCCACACGGCCAGACTCTCCAGCTCTCTCCAGCTCATCTCTCCAGGCCAGGCCAGGCTGAGTGACGTGTCGTGCCCACAGACAGCTCTCACCATGGGGCTAGTGTTGGTGTCAGGGCCCCTGCCTTCCCTGAGACAACCAGGTCGATGGGAGTTCAGTTTTAAAGCGTTAGCAGTGGTAGCAGGCAGTGTCTGGTCAGTGGAATCATGCTGGGCTAATGACATCTCTCTCAGCCAGCGGGGGCAAACTGGGTCTCTCAGCCAGCGGAGGCAAACAGTCTCTCTCAGCCAGCAGAGGCAAACAGTATCTCTCTGCCAGCGGAGGCAGACAATGTCTCTCTGCCAGCGGAGGCAGACAATGTCTCTCAGCCAGTGGACTCCATTATGCCCACATCACTGGGAGGAGACCGTCTAATGGACAGATAACGGTCAATGGTCACTGTGGAGAAAAACCAATGAAACCATTTAGCTCTTTCTTATTGTGGGTGTGTTTCTTATAGTGTGGGAATCTATCGCTCTCCATTCCTATTTGTCTATATACTGTATATGACTCTCTTTCTCTTCAGCCCATGTTAACCCCCTATCAATCAATCAATCAACTTATCAATCAATCAATCAAATGTATTTATAAAGCCCTTTTTACATCATCCCTTGCCTCCCTCCCTCTCTCATTTCCTCCCTCCATCCCTACATCCCTCCATCCGCATGCCTGGGGATCGATCAGGCCTTCATCCCTCAGGCCGGCTGTCACACACACACACTCTCTCACTCTCTCTCTCTCTCTCTCTCTCTCTCTCTCTCTCTCTCTCTCTCTCTCTCTCTCTCTCTCTCTCTCTCTCTCTCTCTCTCTCTCTCTCTCTCTTTCGCCCATCACACCATCTGGCCTGCCTATGTCATCATCTCCAGGTGATTGACAGCTGTGGAGAGGGTGGAGCCCAGAGGCAAATTGCCACACCGACCCTGTATTCACCCCATCATTAGTGCTGCTGGGTGACTGGTGGTGGGTGGGCTGTTGGCCTGTCACTCAAATCAGGGAGGGGGATGCTGAGTGTGGGAGTTCATGGAGCTAAGGTGTAATGGCTGCCTTCCTCCTCAGGACAACTACTGTACATTGCTCATAGTGTACATACTATGTGTGTTTGTATACATTCCAAATCTATACAATATTTTTATCTGTACACACACACACACACACACACACACACACACACACACACACACACACACACACACACACACACACACACACAGGGCAGCATGGCAACAAGGCAGCAAGGCAGTATGGCAGCAAGGCAGCAAGAAAGCAAGGCAGCATGGCATCATGGTAGGAAGGCAGCAGGGCAGCATGGCAGCAAGGAAGCATGGCAGCAAGGCAGCATGGCAGCATGGTAGCAAGGCAGTATGACAGAATGGCAGCAAGGCAGCATGACAGCAAGGCAGCATGGCAGCATGACAGCATGGCAGCAGGGCAACACTGCTCCTGTAATGGATCCTAAGTGTAACTTTGACAAAAAAACGTTGTATTTCACCTAATTTCAACATTCTGTCATAAAGAGCACATGTTCAACATTACTATAGTAAGTAACATGGTTGGCAATAACAGGGTGGATGATTTATTCTTAAATCAGCCATAATTGCCTAATTGTGTGACATACTACCATATATGGGAATACAAATTTAGAAGAGCAGGCCCTTATAATTAATCTTTAGGTTGGTAGGAACATATCTAGCATATTGCCAATGTTATCTGATAATATATGACTTAATGGTAACGTTGAATGTCCACCGAGTGACTATGTTGAAAAAACACTTGGATTTCCCCTGTATGTCCCCCAAAATTGAGTTTTTAATTGAAAAAACAGAGCAATTGCTACATTCGGACACTTTGGAGAGGTTGAAAGGAAACTTGAATGTACCCTGGATACCCCATAACGCCAACACAATGTTTGAGTGAAGTTGATACCCCCCTCCACACACATCTCCCTTCAGGTAGGTAGTTACCTGAGGGACTCGGCCATGCGTCAGGTAGGTAGTTACCTGAGGGACTCTGCCATGCGTCAGGTAGTTAGTTACCTGAGGGACTCGGCCATGCGTCAGGTAGGTAGTTACCTGAGGGACTCTGCCATGCGTCAGGTAGTTAGTTACCTGAGGGACTCGGCCATGCGTCAGGTAGGTAGTTACCTGAGGGACTCTGCCATGCGTCAGGTAGTTAGTTACCTGAGGGACTCGGCCATGCGTCAGGTAGGTAGTTACCTGAGGGACTCTGCCATGCGTCAGGTAGTTAGTTACCTGAGGGACTCTGCCATGCGTCAGGTAGTTAGTTACCTGAGGGACTCTGCCATGCGTCGCAGGTCCTCGTTCTGCTGCTTGAGACGCTCCAGCTTGGCCAGGATCTTGGATAGTTCTCTGCTGGACCTCTCTGGGAGCTCACTGTCCCTCACCAGGTGTCCCCCGATGTAGAAGAGCAGCGTGCCCCACGCCAGCAGTACCAGGGTGATCCAGCGCCAGGAGCCCGCCCAGGGCCGCATCGTAGCTCAGCCTGCCCGCCTAAACACACCGTTGCGACCCCGTCACAATAGCCGCCTGGGCATCCTCACTGGCGCCGCAGTGCAGGGGGAGTAGGAGGGAGGTGGTGAGAGAGAGGAGGGTTTTAGGGGGAGACGAGTGTATCTCTGGATCAGTCCCCTCTCCTTGTGCTAGAGCATGACTTTCACAGGCCAACGCCCCTTGCTGGTGTTTCTGCTGTGGGCTCCACCTCTCGCTTTCCCGATGGTGTCGGTTATCGTTCCAGTCCTAGCCCCCTGCTGGTTGCTCCTGGTGTGTAAGTGTCACCTCTTCCTCCGGCGTTCTCCTGCCTGTCCAGCTTACTTACATGTGTTTGGCCTGGCTCCTGTGGGGACAGGGAGAGAAAGACAGCTAGTCAAACAGACAGAAAGATTGATGGATGTACAGACAGACAGAAAGATACACACACAGACCCACATAGACAGACAGACGCCAGGGGAGCTGAGCAGCAGAGCCAAACTCCCAGAGAAGGACAGACACAGCTCAGAGGAACAAGGCTTGCTGGCTGTAACAGTGAGGGTGTTGTGTGACTGGCTCTGACAGAGCCCAGGCTCAGCAACCCCACAGGATTGATCAGCATGACATTGCAATTTACATTTCCACCGTGATGAACAACGCTCCCTGAGCCACAATGCACTATAATGAGGAAACAAAGACACTAAGATGTTCTGGTTTCTGTCTCTCTCTCTCTCTCTCTCTCTCTCTCTCTCTCTCTCTCTCTCTCTCTCTCTTTAAATTCAAATTCAAGATGCTTTATTGGCATGAAAAACATAACGTCAATATTGCCAAAGCAACAATGTATACAATATACTTTGTACTAAAATAATAAAGAATAACAAATAATAAAATAAAATGGCAGTAAATAATGATAATAAATAATAATAAAAAAAATGGTATGTCTCTCTCTCTCTCTCTCTTTATCTCTCTCTCTTTATCTCTCTATCTCTCTCTCTCTCTCTCTCTCTCTCTGTATCTCTCTCTCTTTATCTCTCTCTCTCTTTATCTCTCTCTCTCTCTCCCTCTCACTTTATGTGTGTGTTGAACTTCACGTGCGTGCTAGGGCCTTCATTATTTTAGTGTTTTTTGGACGTGTAACAATTAACACGCCCGTTTGATTCAAAGCTTCCCCCTCTCTCTCTCTCTCTCTCTTATTTTTGTCTTACTCTCAAGCACACCATCACTCCCACTCTCTTTCTCTTCTCTTTCTCTATCACTCACTCTCTTTTTTCTCTCTTATACCCTCTCTCTCCCTCCCACCTTCTCTCTCTTTCTCTCCCTCTCTCTCCCTCCCACCTTCTCTCTCTTTCTCTCCCTCTCCCTTCCTCTTTCTCTCTATATCTCTCCCTCTCTCCCTCCCACCTTCTCTCTCTTTCTCTCCCTCTCTCTCCCTCCCACCTTCTCTCTCTTTCTCTCTCTCTCTCCCTTCCTCCTTCTCTCTCTTACTCTCCCTCTCTCTCCCTTCCTCCTTATCTCTCTTTCTCTCCCTCTCTCCTTCTCTCACTTTCTCTCCCTCTCTCCCTCCCTCCTTCTCTCTCTTCCTCTCCCTCTCTCTCCCCCTCCCACCTTCTCTCTCTTTCTCTCCCTCTCTCTCCCTTCCTCTTTCTCTCTCTATCTCTCCCTCTCTCCCTCCCACCTTCTCTCTCTTTCTCTCCCTCTCTCTCCCTCCCACCTTCTCTCTCTTTCTCTCTCTCTCCCTTCCTGCTTCTCTCTCTTTCTCTCCCTCTCTCTCCCTCCCACCTTCTCTCACTTTCTCTCCCTCTCTCTCCCTTCCTCCTTCTCTCCCTCTCTCTCTCCCTTCCTCTTTCTATCTCTCCCTCTCTCTCCCTCCCACCTTCTCTCTCTTCCTCTCCCTCTCTCTCCCATCCTCCTTCTCTCTCCATCTCTCTCTATATTCCCTCTGTCCACCCTCTGCTCTGTCCATCTCTCTCTCTCTCTCTCTCTCTCTCTCTCTCTCTGTATCTCTCTCTCTTTATCTCTCTCTCTCTTTATCTCTCTCTCTCTCTCCCTCTCACTTTATGTGTGTGTTGAACTTCACGTGCGTGCTAGGGCCTTCATTATTTTAGTGTTTTTTGGACGTGTAACAATTAACACGCCCGTTTGATTCAAAGCTTCCCCCTCTCTCTCTCTCTCTCTCTTATTTTTGTCTTACTCTCAAGCACACCATCACTCCCACTCTCTTTCTCTTCTCTTTCTCTATCACTCACTCTCTTTTTTCTCTCTTATACCCTCTCTCTCCCTCCCACCTTCTCTCTCTTTCTCTCCCTCTCTCTCCCTCCCACCTTCTCTCTCTTTCTCTCCCTCTCCCTTCCTCTTTCTCTCTATATCTCTCCCTCTCTCCCTCCCACCTTCTCTCTCTTTCTCTCCCTCTCTCTCCCTCCCACCTTCTCTCTCTTTCTCTCTCTCTCTCCCTTCCTCCTTCTCTCTCTTACTCTCCCTCTCTCTCCCTTCCTCCTTATCTCTCTTTCTCTCCCTCTCTCTCCCTCCCACCTTCTCTCACTTTCTCTCCCTCTCTCCCTCCCTCCTTCTCTCTCTTCCTCTCCCTCTCTCTCCCCCTCCCACCTTCTCTCTCTTTCTCTCCCTCTCTCTCCCTTCCTCTTTCTCTCTCTATCTCTCCCTCTCTCCCTCCCACCTTCTCTCTCTTTCTCTCCCTCTCTCTCCCTCCCACCTTCTCTCTCTTTCTCTCTCTCTCCCTTCCTGCTTCTCTCTCTTTCTCTCCCTCTCTCTCCCTCCCACCTTCTCTCACTTTCTCTCCCTCTCTCTCCCTTCCTCCTTCTCTCCCTCTCTCTCTCCCTTCCTCTTTCTATCTCTCCCTCTCTCTCCCTCCCACCTTCTCTCTCTTTCTCTCCCTCTCTCTCCCATCCTCCTTCTCTCTCCATCTCTCTCTATATTCCCTCTGTCCACCCTCTGCTCTCACTTTAAGGCATATCTAAACCCAATGGCTAATGGATTCAGCCGGTGACAGCTAAATCCCTTGATCGCTCCCTTCGTTTTCCCCTGTACACTCCTGCTGACAAGGGGGACTTGCCTAGTTAAATAAAGGTAAAACATTTTTTTTACACCATCTCTGTGACAAATTGCGACATTGTCAAGGTGATGTGGTGCTCCCCGGGTTTATGAGAATACACACCTTTTCTATCAACTCCCAACCCCATCAAAGTTCTTGACTTTTAGATGCTGTGTATGGAGTGTGCTGATGGCCAGTGTTATCCTGGGTGGTCTTATGGGCCATCTGTGTGTGTCTGTGTGTGAGTGAGTGTGTGCACATACAACGAGACGTAATGGCCATCCAGTGCTTCTGGCCTCCTATTGATATATCACTATGATATTGTACCACTGTGCACCGTGTCGGCTCAAAGAGGCCCTTCTTCCTGTTTCATGCACACAACAAGCCGTATTGGCCGCCCACTGATATATCCCCATGATATTGTGCCACTGTGCACCATGTCGGCTCAATGAGGCCCTGCTTTCTATTTCATGTACACAACAAGCCGTAATGGCGGCCCAGTCTTTCTGGCCTGCTATAGAGAGCTACCATGATATTGTGCCACTGTGCTCCGTGGTGGCTCTGCACTGTTGTTGTGACTAACACAACCTTACATGAGGACAGGTTGAAGAGTTCCATGTAGTCATGGCTCTATGTAGTACTGTGCGCCTCCCACAGTCTGTTCTGGACATGGGGACTGTGAAGAGACCTCTTGTGGCATGTCTTGTGGGGTATGCATGGGTGTCCGAGCTGTGTGCCAGTAGTTCAAACAGACAGCGTTCAATGCCACGATTCATAGAGGGCACAGGGCCAGATATGATGGGTCTTTTGTTAGTGTCTAGCAGAGAGTCAATCAGCTCTTTAAAATCCAGTTTCAACTGTTCAGAGCTGCCCTTCATAATGTAATTAAAACCCAAATGGACTATGATAGAATCGATTTCCATGTCCTGACATAGTATATTCGGGAGCAGCTTAGTAATGTCATTTACTCGAGCTCCGGGATAGGACATTGTTTTTGCACCAGGAACTGTCACATTTCTTACCATGGAGCTGCCCAAAATCCCGGCTGGCAAGAAGGACGAGGAAATCCGCCTACTCCCACGCTTCAAAGGATTCAGAGAACCCATTATAGACCGGCGAGAGGCAGGAAAACTTAAGCCCATTGCTCCTGGCGCCTGGAAACTAAGCAGTGAGAGGGGTAGCTACTTGTTGCCAGGTAATGCATTTGCTTGGTGGAGGGGGACTATGAATCACTCATCACGATGTTAGAGGGAGACAGATTGGCTGGCTGTCTGGAGCAGTAATTAATGAAGATGATGTTCAGTGGGCTAAGTCCTTGTCAGGGTGAGCACTACACTAGCACTGGTCCCAGATATGTTGATAGCCTCTTACAGTATGCTCTTTGACATAGAGTACAAATCGATTTGAAACCAGGTTAGTGTTTATCCTGACAAAGCCCTCATATGTAACTTGTTTCAGGAAACTAGGGATATGTTGCGCGTCACTACTTCACAGGAGAGGCATTTGAAAGTAAACTTCTTTGGGGCAGAAATGCCTTCTTGAACAACTCCTTAAAAATGAGTTCAGATTGGTCTGCCATGGAACATGAGCTGGTCAGTATGTGTAGGTAATCCTTTCTAACGCAGCTTTTTTTTTAAAGATATCCCATAGCAAAAGTGTTGCACTCCACTTTCTGGAGGGCCGAGTTTAGAAATCAATGGGATGCCCGGTGGAAGCTAAGGAGAAACTTCTGACGTTTGATTGCAAATATGCAGACAGAGTCGAAAAGAGAACACACAGAACACTGTCGTATAAAACACCTGTCTCCGGATTACATCTTCAAACTAAGGGCAAACATGGCATCCGTGACAGAGAGGGAGAAGCGTCGATCCATATATATGGGTAAGAGAGTCTAGCTAGCTACATTTTCAGATATTATACTTTTCAAATTTTGTCAAAACGTTTTAATTTCAAGTTAAAGCATACTATTAGCTAGCTAGCTAGCTAGCTGGCTGGCTCGCTAGCTAACTTTACGTGATTGATCTGTGTAGAAATATTATTTGTATCTCAGGGCCATTTGCATTGCTAGTTATAGCCTAATGTTAGCTAGCTAGCTATAATTGAACCTAGTTGCTTAGCTACCTGCAGATTTATGCAGGGTAGTAACGTTATGAGTTGGGATTATGGCTCATTGTTTAGCTAGCTAGCTGTATGTCTAAACAAAAGACTCCACTATGCAAGTAACCATTTCACTACACCTTCTGTATCCTGTGCATGTGACAAATAAAAGTAGATTTGATTTGATATAGTATGTGTTTACTATAGACGGTAATGTGAAGAAAATGACCTGCACCAAAGTCAAATTAGGATATAACGTTAGGCCAATGTAGAATGCCCTGCTTTTATTTCGTCACAACCGTAAGCTATTTTCTGTAATTAGCTCAACATTAACTTGCAAATAATGATCTTGTTGTGAGTTTATTTTCCTGTAATAACGAAGACAAATGAGCTAAAGTGAAGACGTTGGCAGCTATATGACATGGTCATTATATCTTAACATTAGCTAGCTAGCTAACAAGCTAGAAACTAAACAAAACATTATTTAGAAAGTTGCTTTTAGTTGCCTGGATTGCTAGATTGACATATACTAAATTACATATATATTTTTAAACAGGTGGGGTTATTGGTGTTAAAATACACTAGTTATGCTATTTTGGACCAGCAGGCTGCTGATGTCATGCAGCCTGTAGTTTTTGTGTTTATACTTTTTCATAACGACAAGTTTGATGTCAGATGACAATAGAATGTTCACGATGTCACTGCGACAACTGTCGATAGACGTAGTATTAACCAGCCTTTAGTCTTGAAATCTTTGGTTGTTTAGTACATGGCCTCACATGTGAATCCTTAAAGAGATTCAATGGGTGTAGACAAAGAAGAGCTATCCAGTAGGATTACCAAAACATTGAAAAACAATTTTCTCAAAAGTGAGGTTACAAGTTTATCAACTTTCAAAGCAGAATTACTTTCCCATTGTCCCTCAACTGTTGTGTATGATATACCACTTTCTAGCTCAGAGTCTCTACTTTTATCCAATGTAAAAAACACAATTTAAAATGTTGCTACATAAAGACCGAATCGAGCCGATCAGGTCACATACGGATGTGTTTGTGCTCTTTGGCAAGACAATGACTTGGCTAAACACTCCATACATGTCTGGGACCAGGCTAAGAACTCCTGCTATAACAAACATGAATGTGTTGGAAATCCAAAACTGTTTGCATAGTCAACTTACACACAGCTCTGACACACACACTTACCCCACCAGACATGCCACCAAGGGTCATTTCACAGTCCAACAAATCCTGAACAAATTCAAGAAAGCATACAGTATTATTATTTAGAGCCATTATTGCATGGAACTCATATTTCTCAAACGAACAGCAAACCTGGTTTTAAATAAAATCAAATAAAGCAACACAACACGGCACAACACTTTTCACCTATTTGACCTAGATAGTTTGTGCGTATGTATTGATATGTAGGCTATGTGCACCTTTTAAAAAAATGTACGTAGTTCTGTCCTTGAGCTGTCCTTGTCTATTAGTATTATGTCATGTTTCATGTTTTGTTTGGACCCCAGGAAGAGTTTTTTTTGCACGTAACCATCTATAACACACAGTAGGTTACAATCACTTGAACAGAATCGTTTTTTAATGGAAACTATAACTGAAAACGAAATGGAAGACTGCCTGTTATTGTTATTCAATGGTTCAATACAGACATTGTCGTTGTGAATATGAGGTGATAGGAGAGGCAGCACAACATTTCTATCTCTACTGTCTAACACATTGTATTTTCTCATATCGTGAATATACAATGTCCTTGAATTGCCGCGAATAAGGTTCCACAAAGCACCTTATATAAATAATAAAATGATAATAATGTCAGGTCTATATAAAAAAAAATATATATATATATCTGCCTCCGATACCGGAGTCATTTGAAGTGGAAGGACCGTGAGGCGTTTTTGCTGACAGCAGTGACATTTTTAAACAAGTTGGCCGTTTACTGCTATTTGCTGTCCCCCTTCCTCCCCCCTTTCTCTTCCTCTCCAAAAAAAAAGCAACCCGATTGAAAGTGAAGCGCCAGTGACTCCAGCATAAATTATATATGCGACGGCTCCTTTTTGAATTTGCACTCTTGTGACTAGAGGGAATAGAAGGGAATAAAGAGCGAAGTGCTCTTCGTAAGTGGATCGACTCACAACGCCATCTCGCCAATCTTCTCACCCACCCTCGCTCCCCTACCTTAACGCCGCCCTATACCCATAACACCTTTTCCCTGGTAGTCACGGTAACCGCAGCATCGAAGCGCAGCTGCTCATATTATGTGGGACCTTTGAGTTGACTAAAACTCACAGTACTGCCAGGACTGGGAGATGATGTCATCACACACACACACTCACACACACAGAGGAACTATAGGACCACGACCACCAGGATACTGTTGTTTTGAAAGGGCTGAGCAGAATGTAGAGCTAGAAGAACTAGACGTGAAGCCCTGGGAGAGGACATAGTCACCAAGCAATAAGCACTGGGATGAAAGCCACTCTATTGAATAATGCATGATGCTGTACTGTAGAAGAGGACTTTTATTACACTTTTAGTGGCGATCAGACTCAAGGACAACTGTAATGGAGTTCTGTTTATAATATGTGTGTGTGTGTGTGTGTGTGTGTGTGTGTGTGTGTGTGTGTGTGTGTGTGTGTGTGTGTGTGTGTGTGTGTGTGTGTGTGTGTGTGTGTGTGTGTGTGTGTGTGTGTGTGTACTACTGTATGTGTGTGTGGTTACATGAGTGAGTGCATATTAGCATGTGCTCCTGGTCGGACCTGGGATGACTATAGTTTTAAAGCTGCAATACGTAACTTTTTGGGTGAGCCAACAGAATCCACATCCTGAGTGAGTTATAGATCTGTCATTTTCATTGAAAGCAAATCTAAGAAGTAGTAGATTTATGTTCTATGTGGCTATTTATATTCTTCCTGTTCTAAAGTTTTGTTTTTGCGTCTTATACTTTTGGTTTTGTACACCGGCTTCAAACAGCTGAAAATACAATAGGTTGGGTTATCGTAAAGATATTTCACAATTTTAGCAACAAGGAAAGGTTTCGGCATATTATACCTTTACTATGCTTTGTGGAAAGTAAAGATTTTTCCAGAGGAACAAATAGTTACTTTAGAGGTGACTACGATTATTTGAATACAGATCCCAGAAAGTGACTACTTTTCCAAATTATTTGAATACAGATCCCAGAAAGTGACTACTTTTCAAAACTATTTGAATACAGATCTGAGAAAGCAACTACTTTTTACAAATATGTGAATACAGATTTCAGGAAGTGACTACCTTTCTGAAACTATTGGATTGGCTGCCTTCAACTAATGCATGGAACTGCATGTTAAATGTAGAAATAGAATGAATAGAGCACACACACAATCGCCTATACTATTCCAATCTATCTGACAGTCATATTGATCTACACAATACATTTCTATCTGAACATTTTGTAAATGTGCTTTGTCCTGAATGTCCATTGGCCCAGCTGTACATAACCAAGTCAAACCAGTTAACCAATTATATTTTGTACAGATAAGTATAAATATGTTGTGACGCTCAACTACCTTATGGCTCTTTCAACATGCCACAGAAAAGGTTGATAGCTGTAATACATTTTCTGAAATCTGAAAATACTGCAGAGTAATGTAAAGCCATTTGCAGACATTCCTTATATTAAGCAAACCAGACAGCACGATTTTCTTGTTTTTAAAATGTACGGATAGCCAGGGGCACACTCCAACCCTCAGACATCATTTACAAACAAAGCCTTTGTGTTTAGTCTGCCAGATCAGAGGCAGTAGGGATGACCAGGGATGTTCTCTTGATAAGTGCGTGAGTTAGAAAATGTTCCTGCTAAGCATTCAAAATGTTACTAGTACTTTTGGGTGTCAGGGAACATTTACGGAGTAAAAAGTACATAATCTTCTTTGGGAATGTAGTGAAGTAAAAGTAAATGTTGTCAAAAATATAAATAGTAAAGTACAGTACTTTACACCACTGGCTATAAGGCTATATTATTATTTATATTTCAGAGCCCTCCAAACCATGTGCTTATGATCATATCTTTAGACTAATTCAACTAATAGTTTGTGGTTCTTCATCAAATATTTGGCAGCCATTAAATAAATATATTTCTGTTTTCAAATAACTTGCACATATTTGAAATCCCTTCAAATATTATTTGGTTTTCTGAAAGGTATTCAAAATACTTCCAAATATGATTTGTTTGTCTAAAACCTGTATTTGATATCAAAGAACATAGTTACCTTTTAGTGTAAACTATATACATTATATTTGACTACCTCAATTATTTAAAAGTTGGTATTTTCAAATTAATGACAAAATACAACTATTTTCTGCCCTGGTCTGCTCCTTGTATTACCTCTACAGTAGGATCACCCCCCGGCTAAGAACAAGATAGAAGGGGTGATGAGTGCGCTGGCTCACATAAAGAGGAACAAGACGTAGACCTGTGGTTGAAAACAGCAACTAGACCAGAATGTAAAGCTCATACTGACTCACCCTTAGCAGTAGATTACATCCTACTCAGTTAGGATGCTCCATTTGACATGGTTTTAGTGCAGAACGGGCTGCTTTTTTGCAGCGTAACGGAGGTGTGTGTGCATGTATCTGTGTGTGTGTGTGTGTGTGTGTGTGTGTGTGTAGGTGTGTGTGTGTGTGTGTGTGTGTGTGTGTGTGTGTGTGTGTGTGTGTGTGTGTATGTGTGGTTCGATGGTGTGTGTGTGTGTGTGTGTCTGTGTATGTCTATGTATGAGTGTTTGTGTGTTTGTGTGTGTTTCTGGCTGATTCAGAAGCCACCGGGGCTGGGCCGGGCATGGTTGGCTGCACACACAGGAGCTGGCTGCATATTTCATGAACTGCTGTTTACTTGAAAACATTTCCAGGCTGAGTCCATTAACTTAAATGGCACAGAGCACACAGAGAGATATAGGTATGCAAACCATAGTGGAACAGAGAGGGAAAGACAGACAGAGGGATGGAAGAAAATAGGAGGGAGAAGGAGGGAGAGAAGTAACGAGGGAAAGAAAGAGACAAAGGAGGGAGAGAAGGGGAGGAAGGGAGAGCTAGAGAGAGAGAGAGAGAGAGAGTGACAGATGGAGAGAGAGAGAGAGAGAGATAGACAGATGGAGAGGGAGAGAGAGAGAGAGAGATGGAGAGAGAGAGAGAGACAGATGGAGAGAGAGAGACACAAATGGAGAGAGAGAGGGGGGGGGGGGGAGAGGGGGGGAGAGAGAGAGAGAGATATGGAGAGAGAGACACAAATGGAGAGAGAGAGAGAGGGGGGGAGAGAGAGAGAGAGGGGGGAGAGAGAGAGGGGGAGATAGAAGGGAGGGAGAGAAGGGAGGGAGAGGGGGAGAGAGAGGGGGGAGAGAGATATATATATATATATATATAGAGAGAGAGAGACAGATGGAGAGAGAGAGACACAAATAGAGAGAGAGAGAGAGAGAGGGGGGGGGGGGAGAGAGGGGGGAGAGAGAGAGAGAGGGGGAGAGAGAGGGAGAAGGGGGGAGAGAGCATAGACCACATAAAGTAACTGAGGTTGTTGGGTTAAACAGTAGGAGGCTCTTGAGGTAAAGGCATAATGCCATTACAATGTCATTATGGGTAGCGTAGTCATCAGGTCTGCAGGACGATGAACACTGTGCTAATGCATAATGCCAAATCAAAGTCTATTTTTAGTGATCAGGCTGAATTATTGGTAGTGTAGTCATCAGTTCTGCAGGACTATGGACACTGTGGTAAGTGTAAGAGGTGATACTTTCTATTTTATCTAAAGGAAGACAATATTTTATGCTCCGGGTGAAGTTTCCCCTAGGTGCAGATCTAGAATCAGCTTCCCCTCCCCAAATCCTAACATTATCCATTAGTGAGGAAAATGCCAAACTGACCCAAGATCAGCATCTAGTGGCAACTTCAACCTACAGCATATTTTCAGAAGGTAACTCATTTATAGGGAATTTGGCTTAGAAACATGCTTGTAGGCCTTAGCTCAGAGAGTTTACACAGTCTTGTGGCACGCACGAAACAGTAGGTACACAGTGAAGCTCTTTAACTATCGTAACTAAGTCTGAATGTGAGACGCGGTGTGTGTGTGTGTATCTGTGTGTCTGTGTCTGTCCTAGTTCAATAAACAATGTGTGTACTGCTCCTAGAGGGCCATACAGGCACTGTTTCCCCAGATTACAATTTTGGGATTAATTGGAGGAGGTGGCAAAAGGCACAGACACACGCCACAACTTGGCTTGGCACTCTGTATCAGAGCTAAGCACAGAGCCTCTCCCTCAAGGTTATCGCTGTGGAGGATTTGCTGACAGGGTCCACAAAAGCAAGCGCACACACATAAGCACACTCACACATACACAAACACACACACAAACCCAAGCATGGATAGTTGGACCCACACAGACACACATAGGGTAGAGCAGAGCCGAGAGAGAGAGAGACAGCGAGAGAGAGACAGCGAGAGACAGACAGCAAGAGAGAGGGAGAGACAGCAAGAGAGAGGGATAGACAGCGAGAGAGA
Source organism: Thymallus thymallus (assembly GCA_023634145.1). Classification (NCBI taxonomy): domain Eukaryota; kingdom Metazoa; phylum Chordata; class Actinopteri; order Salmoniformes; family Salmonidae; genus Thymallus; species Thymallus thymallus. Next base: position 6,090,794 of record CM042412.1, read on the forward strand.
GAGAGGGGGGGGGGGGGTTTTGTACAGACTGTTACGCAAACAATACTTTAATAGGGATGAACCGGACACATGATTAAAACACTCCCATCATTCCCCTGTTTCATTACTTTGCATGTCCAGCGGCAGCAGTAGGCTTGGTACGGGCCCCACCTGCCAGGCTGCCAGGCCAATCTGCCTCCCTGACGAGTGAAGGTGAATCTGAGGGGCTCAAACAACCAGGCAGAGACAGAGAGAGGCTGGGAGAGGCAGAGCGAGGCTGGGAGAGGCAGAGAGAGAATGGGAGAGGCAGAGAGAGAGAGAGAGGGGGGGGGGGGGTTGTACAGACTGTTATGCAAACAATACTATAATAGGGATGAACCGGACACATGATTAAAACACTCCCATCATTCCCCTGTTTCATTACTTTTTATGTCCAGCGGCAGCAGTAGGCTTGGTACGGGCCCCACCTGCCATGCCAATCTGCCTCCCTGACGAGTGAAGGGTGCATTTGAGGGGCTCAAACAACTAGAGAGAGAGAGAGAGAGAGAGAGAGAGAGAGAGAGAGAGAGAGAGAGAGAGGCAAAAAGCTCCCTTTCTGTGACAACTCCCACATCCAGAGTGAGTCTGATCACACCTCTTCAACCTGTCCTGCAGACGAGGATAGTCACCCACCCAGCACTGAACACACCCTGGTCCCACAACTGCACTGCTCCTCCATCATTGAGAGGGATACATTCACAGAGCTGGAGAGAGACATGGTGGAGCTCAGAGAGCTAGTCCACACAATCCAGAGAGAGCAAACCCACAAAACAGACCAGCAAAACAACATCCACCAAACAAGACTGGGAGGGTGGAGATGCACTTCCGTCTGAGAGAGCTGGCTGCTCTACGGACCTAGGTTAGAGAACTCAAAGAAGCACACCTCAGACCCGGACCACAACATCAACACCACAATGGGTCAGACAACACAGGACCCACCAACCCAACAGACCCCACCCCCTCCTAACAGCCCCCCTGTCAGCTCCCCTGATAGCCCTCTTGACAACCCCCACACATCCACTGAGGACACACAAAAGCCAGAGATTGTGCTCCTCATTGACTCAAATGGCAAATACATTCAAGTGGAGAAACTTTTTCCCAAACACAAAGTAGCTAAACTCTGGTGCCCAAACACTAGGCATGCCCTGGAGCTGTTGTCAGAGGACAGACTAGGGTCCCCCAGCCACATCATAATTCACACGGGTACAAATGACCTGAGGGCCCAGCAGGAAAGGGTGGCCACAGCACTCAAGGGAGTGATTGAAAAAGCTTATTCCACTTTCCCCAACGCACAAGTGGTTATCTCCACCCTGCTACCACGAAAATACTTTCACCCTGCCACCTTACAGAGGGTGAATGCTAGCATTTCACAAGACTGTGCCTCCAAACCTAATGTCTACCTGGCCAACCACTCCACCCTGGACTTGAACAGCCTTTACGACCAGGTCCACCTCTACAAGGCAGCAATCCCAACTTTTGCCAGGACCCTGAAGGACATCACCCTCAACCGTAGGCCCAAGACCTCACACAGGATCAACAGAGCAAAGGACAGCCCGCCTAGACCAGCAAGACACCCTCCCAGACCTGCAAGACCCCTCCTGAAGGACCTGCACCAAGAGAACCCACTCCAAGAGGACCTACACCCAGACCGCGGCATCACCAGCCACACCCCAACCATCCAGGACCACCTAAAGCAAACACTGGCCACACCTTATATAGACCCCCCCATATCAGACCTATGCCCCTTCTGCCCACACAATGCCTCCCGCCCCTGCGGCAAGGACCTCAACATGACAACAGGATATATGCCCAGGCCATGAGCAGAGCAACGGGCCCAACCCCCACTATTACACCTGCCCAAGCACCATCCTGTGACCTAAAAGGTATGTATCAGATGCTCAACATGCTCTGCTCACACCTACTGTGATGGCCTGGGCCTAAACCACACAAAAACAGCACTAGACACTATGGAACACAAAGCTTTTACTATCTCATCCTGGAATATACAAGGTCTGAGGTCATCTGCCTTTGGCCTAAAGAGCAGGAACCCAGAATTCATAAAAGAAATCAGAAATACAGACGTTGTCATCCTACAAGAAACATGGTATAAAGGAGACAGACCCACTGGTTGCCCTCTAGGTTACAGAGAGCTGGTAGTCCCATCCACCAAACTACCAGGTGTGAAACAGGGAAGAGACTCAGAGGGTATGCTAATTTGGTATAGAGCAGACCTAACCAACTCTATTAAATTAGTCCAAACAGGAATATTTTACATCTGGCTAGAAATTAATAAGGAAATGATCTCAACAGAGAAAAATGTTCTCATATGTGCTACCTATATCCCCCCAATAGAATCCCCATACTTTAACGATGACAGCTTCTCCATCCTTGAGGGGGAGATCAACCATTTCCAGGCCCAGATGTAATAGTCTGTGGCGACCTAAATGCCAGAACTGGACAAGAACCTGAAACCCTCAGCACACATGGGGACAAACACCTCCATGGAGGTGACAGCATTCCCTCCCCCATAAGCCCCCCCTAGATACAACTAACATAACCAACAAAAACGGGTCACTACTCCTGCAGCTCTGTCGGACACTGGGTGCAGACATAGTCATTGGTATGCTTCGAGGGGACTCCTACAGTAGGTACACCTATAGCTCATCTCTTGGCAGTAGTACTGTACACAACTATATCACTGACCTCAACCCAGTGTCTCTTAGAGCGTTCACAGTCAGTCCACTGACACCCCTATAAGAACACAGCAAAATCACACTCTAATTGAACAGAGCTATGCTCAATCATTCAATCAGCTAAAGAAATAATTATTAATATAAATAATATTAAGAAATAATATAGATGGAAGGAAAGTAGTGTTGAAATCTACAAAAAAAACAGTTAGGCAACAACAAATTCAATCCCTTCTAGACAATTTCCTGGACAAAACGTTTCACTGTAATAGTGGAGGTGTAAACTTGGCAGTAGAAAATCTAAACAGTGTATTTGACCTCTCAGCTTCCCTTTCAAATCAAAAAATTTCAAACAGAAAACCGAAGAAAATTAACAACAGTGACAAATTATTTGATGAACAATGCAAATACCTAAGAGAGAAATTGAGAAACCTATCCAACCAAAAACATAGAGACCAAGAAAACCTGAGCCTTCACTATAGTGAATCACTAAAACAATACAGAAATACACTACGGAAAAAGAAGGAACAGCACGTCAGAAATCAGCTCAATGTAATTGTAGAATCCATAGACTCTAACCACTTCTGGGAAAATTGGAAAACTCTAAACAAACAACAACACGAAGAGCTATCTATCCAAAATGGAGATGTATGGGTAAACCATTCCAATCTTTTTGGCCCTATAACAAAGAACAAAGAACAAAGAGCAAAAACATATACATGATCAAATACAAATCCTAGAATCAACTATTAAAGACTACCAGAACCCACTGGATTCTCCAATTACATTGAATGAACTACAGGACAACATACAAGCCCTCCAACCCAAAAAGGCCTGTGATGTTAATGGTATTCTCAATTAAATTATAAAATATACAGACCACAAATTCCAATTGGCTATACTTAAACTCTTTAACATCATCCTCTGGCATCTTCCCCAATATTTGTAACCAAGGACTGATCCACCCAATCCAAAAAAGTGTAGACAACTTTGACCCCAATAACTACCGTGGGATATGTGTCACCAGCAACCTTGGGAAAATCCTCTGCATTATCATTAGATAGATAGATAGATAGATAGATAGATAGATAGATAGATAGATAGATAGATAGATAGATAGATAGATAGATAGATAGATAGATAGATAGATAGATAGATAGATAGATAGATAGATAGATAGATAGATAGATAGATAGATAGATAGATAGATAGATAGATAGATAGATAGATAGATAGATAGATAGATAGATAGATAGGTAGATAGGTAGATAGATAGGTACTTTAACAACAGACTCATACATTTCCTCAGTGAAAACAATGTACTGAGCAAATGTCAAATTGCCTTTTTACCAAATGATCGTACGACAGACCACGTATTCACCCTGCACACCCTAACTGACAAACAAACAAACCAAAACAAGGGCAAAGTCTTCTCATGCTTTGTTGATTTCAAAAAAGCTTTTGACTCAATTTGGCATGAGGGTCTGCTATACATTTTGATGGGAAGTATGTGTGGGGAAAAACGCGGTTAAAATTGGCAAAAAAACACATACTTTTCTTTCCACAGGGCTGTGGGGTGGGACAGGGATGCAGTTTAAGCCCCACCCTCTTCAACATATCTATCAACGAATTGGCAAGGGCACTAGAACAGTCTGCTGCACCCGGCCTCACCCTACTAGAATCTGAAGTCAAATGTCTACTGTTTGCTAATGATCTGGTGCTTCTGTCCCCAACCAAGGAGGGCCTGCAGCATCACCTAGATCTTCTGCACAGATTCTGCCAGACCTGGGCCCTGACAGTAAATCTCAGTAAGACAAAAATAATGGTGTTCAAACTGAGCAAACTAGATTGCTATTTGGCCCTAAACAGAGAGTACACAGTGGCAGAATACCTGAACACTGTGACTGATCCAAACTTAAGGAAAGCTTTGACTATGTACAGACTCAGTGAGCATAGCTTGCTATTGAGAAAGGCAGCCGTAGGCAGACCTGGCTCTCAAGAGAAGACAGGCTATGTGTGCAATGCCAACAAAATGAGGTGGAAACTGCACTTCCTAACCTCCTGCCAAATGTATGACCATATTAGAGACACATATTTCTCTCAGATTAGACAGACCCACAAAGAAATTGAAAACAAATCCAATTTGAAGAATATCCCATATCTACTGGGTGAAATACAACAGTGTGCCATCACAGCAGCAAGACTTGTGACCTGTTGTCACAAGAAAAGGCAACCAGTGAAGAACAAACAACATGTTATGTTTGTTTAACTATTTGCACATCATAATAACACTTTATATAGACATAATGTGACATTTGTCTTAAGTCTTTTGGAACCTTTGTGAGTGTAATGTTTACTGTACATTTGTTATTGTTTTATTCACTTTTCCCATGCCAATAAAGCCCTTAAATTGAATGGAATTGAATTTAGAGAGAAAGAGAGAGAGAGAGAGATACAGAGAGAGAGATACAGAGAGAGATCCAGACAGAAATACAGAGAGAGATCCAGAGATAGATACAGAGAGAGAGAGATCCAGAGAGAGACTGAAGCTGGTGCTGTTTAGGGGGATGCAGCTGTAGAGCTGAGACAGTAGAGAAAAAACCCTGTAATCTCCCAATAAAAGCATGATTGAGGAGGGTGGGGGGCTCTGCAGTCTCCCATGCAATAAGTTAAATTCCCAGCCTCCCCCACTCCCTACCTCACTTGTCTTCAGTGGCTGAATTTACAGACTGCGGTTAAATCCCATTGTAACCTGGCAGAGACCAGAAATAGCCTGTGCCTAAATGCTCTAAGGGGCTGGACTGAATGATGGAGCATTGACAGAAGTTTGGGAGAGAGTGATGATGGAGACATGATGGGGGAGTGCTAGGCTACCACAGAAGAAGAGGAAGAGGAAGTTGTTGGTGGTGGGGGGGGGGGGAGGGGGGGTGGAGGAGGAGGAAGAGACGGAGGAGAAGACGAAGAGGAAGAAGTGGGGGCTGCTCAAACAGGAAGTAATAAAGTAATAAAGGTTTACATTAACTCTCTCTCTCTCTCTCTCTCTCTCTTAGTGCTGCCCCTAACTGCCTATGTTCACATCTTGGTTGTCCTTGTCTCACCCCTCGTCTCACCCTCCTCTCACTCTTCTCCTTCCCTCTCACCCTCCTCTCACCCTCTCCTCTCACCCTCCTCTCACCCTCTCCTGTCACCCTCCTCTCACCCTCTCCTCTCACCCTCCTCTCACCCTCTCCTCTCACCCTCTCCTCCCACCCTCCTCTCACCCTCCTCTCACCCTCTCCTCTCACCCTCCTCTCACCCTCTCCTCTCACCCTCCTCTCACCCTCCCCTCACCCTCCTCTCACCCTCTCCTCTCACCCTCCTCTCACCCTCCCCTCACCCTCCTCTCACCTCATTCACTCTTCTCCTATCCTGTAACCCTTCCTTTCACCCTTCTCACCCCTCTCACTCCTGACCTTTCTCCCTCCTGTCACCCTCTCCTCTCACCCCTCTTCTCTAATCCCCCATCGCTTCCACCATCATGGTGTATGTCGCCTTGTCTTCACCCTGTCTTCACCCTGTCTTCACCTTGTCTTCACCCTGTCTCCACCATATCTTCACCCTGTCTCCACCCTGTCTTCACCTTGTCTTCACCCTGTCTCCACCATGTCTTCACCTTGTCTTCACCCTGTCTTCACCCTGTCTTCACCTTGTCTTCACCCTGTCTCCACCTTGTCTTCACCCTGTCTCCACCATGTCTTCACCCTGTCTCCAGCGTGTCTTCACCCTGTCTCCAGCGTGTCTTCACCCTGTCTTCACCCTGCCTCCACCCTGTCTTCACCCTGTCTTCACCCTGTCTCCAGCGTGTCTTCACCCTGTCTCCAGCGTGTCTTCACCTTGTCTTCACCCTGTCTCCACCCTGTCTTCACCCTAACTTCACCCTGTCTTCACCCTGTCTCCACCCTGTCTTCACCCTGTCTCCACCATGTCTTCACCCTGTCTCCAGCGTGTCTTCACCCTGTCTCCAGCGTGTCTTCACCCTGTCTTCACCCTGTCTTCACCATGTCTCCACCCTGTCTCCACCCTGTCTCCACCCTGTCTCCACCATGTCTTCACCCTGTCTCCCTCCTGTCTCCACCCTGTCTCCACCCTGTCTTCACCCTGTCTCCTCTCTATATTGTTCATTATGCTCCATGCCACATGACATGTTGGTATTTAGAGGGCCAGTCCCACAGCAGTGTTTTCTGGGTCACCACCCAACACACATTCACTTTACTTCCTTTCTCTGCTCTCCTGTGTGTGTGTGTGTGTGTGTGTGTGTGTGTGTGTGTGTGTGTGTGTGTGTGTGTGTGTGTGTGTGTGTGTGTGTGTGACTGTGTGCCTGTGTGTGTGACTGTGTGCCTGTGTGCCTGTTCGTCTTGTCAGCTTCCATGAGAGGAGACAAGGCTGACTTTACCATTCATACCTGTAGTTGTCTTAGCCTATGTGAGAAAGAACTCCTAATATCGTTCATAAAACCAAAAATGAAAAAAATCTCCTCTGTGCTTGTCCACACCCAGACAATTTCCTAGCCTCCTAGCTGTTCCAGCCTTGACTCTGTCTGCATTCCCCCTGAGGACAATAATAAAGAAACCAGGCTGAATAGCTTTGCCTCCCAGGAAACAGACTTTCCCCAAATGTCATTACAGTCCAAACAGTGAGCTCCACTATCTCCCCTCAGTCCCCTGACCCCTATTAATACAGGCTTTAAAAACAGGCTCAACAACTACAGCCATCCCTAATGGCACCACATAGGGCATTGGTCAAAAGTAATGCACTATATAGAGAATATGATGCCATTTGGGAAGGCCCATGGCCTTTTCTTCCTCTCTCCCTGGACCTCTCTCCCTGGACCTCTCTCCCTGGACCTCTCTCCCTGGACCTGTTTCCCTGGACCTCTCTCCCTGGACCTCTCTCCCTGGACCTCTTTCCCTGGACCTCTCTCCCTGGACCTCTCTCCCTGGACCTCTCTCCCTGGACCTCTCTCCCTGGAGAGGGCCAATGCAATCTCACCTAATAAACACAATCTCAAGTTTATTTGGTGGAAAATTGTGAAAGTAAAATCTCAACATGTGGCAAATGTTGTTTCCAGCTTTTATCCATTTTCTACTGGGAGGCTAATGCCTGCAGCCAACTCCCATGGTATTTCTGTCCAATTCACGTAGCAGTTTACCGAGCATAGGGACCAGGGAACGGCTGGTTGTTCATTTTTCTCCAACTAGACACTAAACAGTCTCTCTCTCTCTCTCTCTCTCTCTCTAACACTCTCTCTCTCTCTCTCTCTCTCTCTCTCTCTCTCTCTCTCTGTCTCCTTTGTCTCTCTCTCCCCCACAATTTCTCTCTCTCTCTCCCCCTCCCTCTCTCTCTCTCTCTCTCTCTCTCTCTCTCTCTCTTTCTCTCTCTCTCTCTCTCAATTTCAATTCAATTCAATTCACTTTTTTGGCATGACGCAACAATGTACATATTATCATACATCAATTTTTTCTATTTTATATATATATATATACATATACATACACATGCACATACATATATATATACAGTGGGGAGAACAAGTATTTGATACACTGCCGATTTTGCAGGTTTTCCCACTTACAAAGCATGTAGAAGTCTGTAATTTTTATCATAGGTACACTTCAACTGTGAGTGACGGAATCTAAAACAAAAATCCAGAAAATCACATTGTATGATTTTTAAATAATTAATTTGCATTTTATTGCATGACATAAGTATTTGATACATCAGAAAAGCAGAACTTAGGCCACTCCAGGACCTTGAGATGCTTCTTACGGAGCCACTCCTTAGTTGCCCTGGCTGTGTGTTTCGGGTCGTTGTCATGCTGGAAGACCCAGCCACGACCCATCTTCAATGCTCTTACTGAGGGAAGGAGGTTGTTGGCCAAGATCTCGCGATACATGGCCCCATCCATCCTCCCCTCAATAAGGTGCAGTCGTCCTGTCCCCTTTGCAGAAAAGCATCCCCAAAGAATGATGTTTCCACCTCCATGCTTCACGGTTGGGATGGTGTTCTTGGGGTTGTACTCATCCTTCTTCTTCCTCCAAACACGGCGAGTGGAGTTTAGACCAAAAAGCTCAATTTTTGCCTCATCAGACCACATGACCTTCTCCCATTCCTCCTCTGGATCATCCAGATGGTCATTGGCAAACTTCAGATGGGCCTGGACATGCGCTGGCTTGAGCAGGGGGACCTTGCGTGCGCTGCAGGATTTTAATCCATGATGGCGTAGTGTGTTACTAATGGTTTTCTTTGAGACTGTGGTCCCAGCTCTCTTCAGGTCATTGACCAGGTCCTGCCGTGTAGTTCTGGGCTGATCCCTCACCTTCCTCATGATCATTGATGCCCCACGAGGTGAGATCTTGCATGGTGTCCCAGACCGAGGGAGATTGACCGTCATCTTGAACTTCTTCCATTTTCGAATAATTGCGCCAACAGTTGTTGCCTTCTCACCAAGCTGCTTGCCTATTGTCCTGTAGCCCATCCCAGCCTTGTGCAGGTTTATCCCTGATGTCCTTACACAGCTCTCTGGTCTTGGCCATTGTGGAGAGGTTGGAGTCTGTTTGATTGAGTGTGTGGACAGGTGTCTTTTATACAGGTAACGAGTTCAAACAGGTGCAGTTAATACAGGTAATGAGTGGAGAACAGGAGGGCTTCTTAAAGAAAAACTAACAGGTCTGTGAGAGCCGGAATTCTTACTGGTTGGTAGGTGATCAAATACTTATGTCATGCAATAAAATGCAAATTAATTATTTAAAAATCATACAATGTTATTTTCTGGATTTTTGTTTTAGATTCCGTCTCTCACAGTTGAAGTGTACCTATGATAAAAATCACAGACTTCTACATGCTTTGTAAGTGGGAAAACCTGCAAAATCGGCAGTGTATCCAATACTTGTTCTCCCCACTGTATATATACATACATACATACACATATATATTTTTTTAAATATAATTACATCAAAGAACAAAATAACAACATAGGAAAAAAAGGCATTCAATATGCCTTTTTATCTCTCTCTCTCTCTCTCTCTCTCTCTCTCTCTCTCTCTCTCTTTCTCTCCCTCCCTTTCTCTCTCCCCCATTTTTTTTTCTCTCTCTCCTCTTTTTTCTCCCTCCCCCTCCACTTCCCTCTCCCCTCCCCCCAATGAACTAATCTGTCTCTTTCATAAAAATGGGGTCTTTCTTTCACGCCACTCACTCAGTGGGTTCTTCCACTTGAAAAGTCAATAGCAGCCTACCCTTCACAGCTGCTATGTGTCTACAGGGAGCTGGTTGAGTGACACTCATTGTTTAACTGTGAATATGCATTTCCCCTTAGCCTCAGGAGTGACTGGCGCATGCCAAATGAAGGACATTCCTGTGATTGATGGTGCCTATTTATAATGTTGACATAAGTACAGCAGGCATGCAAACCCTGACAAGACCACACACACACACACACACACACACACACACACACACACACACACACACAGCAAACAAGCTGGTAAGAGAAAAATACTGTTGCTTTGCTTTGGTTAGATCATAAGCATAATCAGTGGTGGAAAAAGTGAAAAAAAGAAAGACACCCTGTAAAATACTACTTGAGTAAAAGTCTGAAAGTATTTGGTTTTAAATATACTTGAGTATCAAAAAAAAACTGCTAAAATATAAAGTATCAAAAGTAAAAGTATAAATAATTCATAATATTAACCTTAATGATGTACGGATAGCCAGTGGCACACTCCAACACAGACATTATTTATAAAATGAAACATTTGTGTTTAGTGAGTCTGCCAGACCAGGGATGTTCGTTGGATAAGTGCGTGAATTGGACCATGTTCTTGTCCTGCTAAGCACTCCAAAAGTCATACAATTCACAAGCCTGTCAATGCATTAGAGCAGTCATCTACTGATAATAAAATATAATAGTATAATATATGCCATTTAATATACGCTTTTATACAGTCATGGTGCATTCTTTATATTATATGATTATTACAGTTTGATTATTACAGTTTGATTATTACAGTTTGATTATTACAGTTTGATTATTACAGTATGATTATTACAGTATGACTACTACAGTTTGATTATTACAGTTTGAATATTACAGTTTGATTATTACAGTTTGATTATTACAGTATGACTACTACAGTTTGATTATTACAGTTTGAATATTACAGTTTGATTATTACAGTTTGATTATTACAGTATGACTACTACAGTATGAGTATTACAGTTTGATTATTACAGTATGACTACTACAGTATGATTATTACAGTATGACTACTACAGTATGATTATTACAGTATGACTACTACAGTATGATTATTACAGTATGACTACTACAGTATGATTATTACAGTATGATTATTACAGTTTGATTATTACAGTTTGATTATTACAGTATGACTACTACAGTATGATTATTACAGTTTGATTATTACAGTATGACTACTATAGTATGATTATTACAGTATGATTATTACAGTATGACTACTACAGTATGATTATTACAGTATGACTACTACAGTATGATTATTACAGTATGATTATTACAGTTTGATTATTACAGTATGATTATTACAGTATGACTACTACAGTAAGATTATTACAGTTTGATTAATACAGTTTGATTATTACAGTATGATTATTACAGTTTGATTATTACAGTATGATTATTACAGTATGACTACTACAGTATGATTATTACAGTATGATTATTACAGTTTGATTATTACAGTATGATTATTACAGTATGACTACTACAGTAAGATTATTACAGTTTGATTAATACAGTTTGATTATTACAGTATGATTATTACAGTTTGATTATTACAGTATGATTATTACAGTATGACTACTACAGTATGATTATTACAGTATGATTATTACAGTTTGATTATTACAGTATGATTATTACAGTATCACTACTACAGTATGATTATTACAGTATGATTATTACAGTATCACTACTACAGTATGATTATTACAGTATTATTATTACAGTGTGAATGAATAACTTTTATTTGATGGATGCCTGATGAAGACCTAAGGGTGGAAACGTTGTTATTAATAAATATCACCTGGGAGCATGAGTAGCAGTGTGAAGTGTTTTCCTTTCTGTTTTTCATGCATTTGCCTACAACTCCAGCACCTGCGGAATGTACCTGGATGTGCGTATGTCCATCAGCTTTTGTATATAACTTTAATTTGACCCTGCAATTGTGTGAGATGTTCCTTGTTTGTCAGACTCCACTAGACTACACGAGACTGAAGTCAGGGCCTGGAAATGGAAATTAAAGCTGTAAGATCTAAGAACACATCAAACTTGAAGAGCCACAATAATGCCAAGGCAGGCAGGCATGTGTTGATCTTCCTACCATCCATGTGTCTGTGCCTGCTGGCAGGTCTGTCTGTCTGTCTGTCTGTCTGTCTGTCTGTCTGTCTGTCTGTCTGTCTGTCTGTCTGTCTGTCTGTCTGTCTGCCTGCCTGCCTGCCTGCCTGCCTGCCTGCCTGCCTGCCTGCCTGTCTGTCTGTCTGCCTGTATATCTGCCTGTATGTCTGCCTGTATATCTGCCTATATGTCTGCCTGTATATCTTCCTGTATATCTGCCTGTATTTCTGCCTGTATATCTGCCTGTATATCTGCCTATATGTCTGCCTGTATATCTGCCTGTATTTCTGCCTGTATATCTGCCTGTATATCTGTCTGTCTGTATATCTGCCTGTATTTCTGCCTGTATATCTGCCTGTATATCTGCCTGTATATCTGCCTGTATGTCTGTCTGTCTGTATATCTGCCTGTATTTCTGCCTGTATATCTGCCTGTATATCTGCCTATATGTCTGCCTGTATATCTGCCTATATGTCTGCCTGTATATCTGCCTGTATATCTGCCTGTATTTCTGCCTGTATATCTGCCTGTATATCTGCCTATATGTCTGCCTGTATATCTGCCTGTATTTCTGCCTGTATATCTGCCTGTATATCTGCCTGTATGTCTGTCTGTCTGTCTGTATATCTGCCTGTATTTCTGCCTGTATATCTGCCTGTATATCTGCCTGTATATCTGCCTGTATGTCTGTCTGTCTGTATATCTGCCTGTATTTCTGCCTGTATATCTGCCTGTATATCTGCCTATATGTCTGCCTGTATATCTGCCTGTATTTCTGCCTGTATATCTGCCTGTATATCTGCCTATATGTCTGCCTGTTTGTCTGTCTGTCTGTATATCTGCCTGTATATCTGCCTGTATTTCTGCCTGCATATCTGCCTGTATATCTGCCTGTATATCTGCCTGTATGTCTGTCTGTATATCTGCCTGTATTTCTGCTTGTATTTCTGCCTGTATATCTGCCTGTATATCTGCCTGTATATCTGCCTGTATGTCTGTCTGCCTATCTGTCTGTTTGTCTCGTTCGCCACCCCATTACACCTGGCTAATGAGCTGAAAGCAGCAGACGTCGTTTCCTATCACAGAAGAAGACCTGCAGGCAACGGAGGCTCCAGCACGGATCTGTACGTAACCGTAAAGGAGCCATCTCATTATAAATCCCATAGACCCGTCTAGCAGGGAAATGAATGAGGAAGTGGGTTACAGGTCCTTTCAACTAGGCAGTAGGTAGGGATATGACTATGTATAGGGGGTCCATCACATGTCACTGAGGTGTATTATTTGTATGTGTGTTGATATGAGGTCAAATGAACCTGCTCTATTCTAGGCATGTTTACTGGGGTTCCTTATAATATTATCTTCAAATCAAATCAAACTTTATTTAAAGCCCATTTAAAATCGCAAAACACTTTACAGTAAAACAACAAATGAAGTCGATAAAAATATAAACAAGCAGGAAGAATAAAGTGGATTAATAAAGGTGAAAATAATAATGTCTAAAATAAAAGTGAAATCATGGAGGAAAAATATAAGTAAGAGTAAAATCATTGATCATCTTATGTCTCTGTCGGTGCCAAGGACATCAGAAGAAAACCTCTGAGAGGTTAAGGAAATGAGTTTGATTTGATTCAGTGGTTTCATCAGACCCCGGGACACGAGTGTCATCATACACCCTCAAGATGAGCATTAGGGAAGGTGATGCCATCGCCAAGGTTACGCCATACAGCAGAGGAATACTGATGGTTGGTGGTCATGGTGGTAGGGGTAGGGGTGGCGGTAGGGGTGGCGGTGGGGCTGGTGGAGTGGTGGTGGGGGTAGGGGAGATGTTGGGGGTAGGGCTGGCGGTGGGGCTGGTGGTGATAGGAGTGGTGGTGGGGGTAGGGGCGATGGTGGGGGTAAGGGTTGGGGTGGGGTTGTTGTGACTATGTTTTGATTTTCAGCAGGCAAGCAGGCATGTATGCGGGTAAAGTGAAAGTGGTGTGGGTGTGTGTGGGTGTGTGTGGGTGTGTGTTCGCGTGGAGGATTGCAGACACTCGTAGTTGACTCTGGAACGTATATTACCCACTGACTGCAGCGCTGGTCTGACCTTCCTACAACATGTATCCCCACATAGGATACATACCTCCCTCCAAGCCTCCTTCTCTCCCCCACTCATCTCTATACTGGAACACGTGTGCTACTGTCTCTGCGAGCTATGATTTGCTACTGTCGCCTGCGAGCCTAGAGCCCACCTTCCATACCTCAGTTGCCACGGTGAAGTGCTGTAGCTGCCCTCTATTTTCAGATAGAGCTGACTGAAGAAACCATACCAGTGACTAACAATGCTTTATCATTCCAACTATATTTCATACCTGCACCTGCACTGCAGCTCCTGACCTTCAGGTTATGTTCAAACCCTGCATCTCAACCCGAGCACTGTCTTCCTCCACCTCTGGTCTCTTGTCCCTCCCAACCCTACATGAGATCAGCTCCCGCTCAGCGCAGTGAAAGCTCTTCTCTGTCCAGGCAGCCCAATGGTGGAACAAACTTCCCCCCTGAAGTCAGGACAGCGGAGTCCCTGCCCATTTTTTCAAAAATGTCTGAAACCCTACCTCTTTGAAGAGTATCTTAAATCACAGTGACCCCAACTCCCCACAACCCAGCACTTGTATTTTCTCACTTCCATTGACTTTGCTGATAAATACTTTGTTGAGGGAAAATGTACATGATACTGTATGATTATTATGTGTTGTTGTCTCACCTGCCGATCTTAAGATGAACACAGTAATTGTAAGTCTCTCTGTAAATCCCCCCCCCCCCCCACACACACTTCAGATTAACTTCTAGTAACTAACTAGGTTCAATATGAGAAGGTCAGGACATTGTTTTAGCATTCACATCCAAGCCTTGATATCTTGATTCTAGGTAACTAAGCCTCATTCCCACACAATCTTGCTCTCTCTAAATGAGAATCCAAGCTAAATCCCCGTACAGCGCGTACTCGGTGTTACTGCGAGACATCAGTGCCGCATCCCAAACGACACTCTATTCCCTACATAGTGCACTACTTTTCACCAAAATAGGCACTAAATAGGGCACCATTTGGGACGCGGGCTATGATGACTGCTCGTGTCCCAAATGGCACCCTATTTTCTATATATTGCACTACTTTTGACCAGGGCCCATGGGGAACTATGTAGGGAATAAGGTGCACTTTGGGAAGCAGTCCCTGTTAGTCCCCAAATAAGAGCCATCCTTCCAACACTCAGGGAGGCCCTTAGACAAAACTATTACCAAAAACACGCACTAAACTGGTTTGAGCCGGCAAATACAATTAGCTCAGAGATTATAAATATCAGGAACACAAATCTGAACACAGAGGAAATGGGGGCTGAGTTAGGTAAGCACACATCAGTGTCACCAGGGTTTTAGGAAGCAAGCCACAGGGTAGAGGGGGTATATATTGGGACGGGGACAGATAGGGACGAAGTGGACTAAAGGCCTGAACATTACACACAGACTCTCAACGGTAGAAATTCAACACCAGACACATTCTGTTGATCAAACCTGAAATACACGGGTCTGAACACGGGTCTGAACACTGAAAATAACTGAAAGGTTTTTGTTTTGTGTTTCAATTGTTTTCATTTCAGTAGGACCACAAATGTGTACTGTACATGTAAGAATGGTCATTTTATTTTGCTACAGCAAAATAAAGCCCATGTGGGCTGGGCATCATGAAGATAAATGAATGACTGTAATAGAATCAATCAATCAATCAGTCAAATCACGGAATAAACCAATCTCGGGAGTTAAAGGGTTGTGGCTGGCATAAGAAGTGGAACATGTCATTCAAACAATCTCCAGTAGTTCCTAAACAAAATCAGGTTCATATGGGCCATTCTTTCACAACACAGTGGTCAGTTTATCTTGGGGGAAATGGTTATTTGTCCATACAAACCTATTTGGTTTCCCCGCCTCCTCTCCCTTCTCTCTCCCTCCTCTCGCCCTCCACCCACTTCACTCAAAGGTTCCTGGCGAACGCCAACAACTGTTGCCTAGCAGCGAAATATTCAACCCGCAGACATAATCCATCCAATCCCTTATTTATTCTCTTAGAAACAGAAAATAAAACAAAATAACATATCTACTGAGATTAAAAGTTTTAACAAATTCTCATTAAAGCCAAACAAATGGTATACTCCCTCCAAATATGAAATATACAGTATAACAATAAATGACACACTGACGGTATAAACAAGCAACAGCTGGAAGACTGATGGGTGGGATTGCATGAAAATAATGTCATGAATTATTGTTTTTTTTTTATCCCTTTTGATTGCCATACATGTCTGCTTTTAAGTGCTACGGCACATTTACTTTGAAGAAGGATATTAGTGATATGAATACAAATAAGGATCTGCAGATGTACATGTTTTATTTTTACACTGATCTGTATGAGTCAGGTGATCGCTGGGTATCTGGATGTATCATTTATATAAAGGAAAAAAATTCATCGGGGCATTGAGGGATTCTGGCCCATGTTGACTCCAATGTTTCCCACAGTTGTGTCAAGTTGTGGAGTCTGGATGTCCTTTGGGTGGGGGACCACTCTTGATACACATGGGAAGCTGTTGAGCATGAAAAACCCAGCAGCGTTGGAGTTCTTGACACACTCAAACCAGTGCGCCTGGCACCTACTACCATACCCCATTCAAAGGCACTTTTGTCTTGGCACACCTACACAATTGTCTCAAGGCCTACATATCCTTTTTTAACCTGTCTCCTCCCCTTCATCTACACTGATTGAAGTGGATTTAACAGGAGACATCAATAAGGGATCATAGCTTTCACCTGGATTCACCTGGTCAGTCTATCATGTTTAGCTATATGTTTAACAAGATGCCAGAGACGTGTACAGTTGGGGCCAGTAGTTCAACATCTTCCCAGTCAGTCATCCTATCAGCAGCCAGCCATGGGGAAAACCCATCATCTTCCACCAATCATCCACCTTGCCAGAAACCAACCAATTAAACTACACACAATAATATCTGAGGTGATGGACCATCGCTGTGAGCGCCGTGGCAACAGCCCGGCAACGGCTCGGCCACTCCCATTTAGCCGCAGTCAGTCGCGCAGCACTCAAGCTTATGCAAATATTTATCCAAATTCACGCTCCGCTTAGTTTGAAAAGAGCACCCTGTCTTGAATCATTTGGGATGCAAAATGGTAATTACTCCAGAAACCGGGCTGGAATAATGAACTCGTTAGCATGCTCAGCCTCCTGGAATTCATTAGTGACCGGTCTGTATGGATTGCTGTCGTGGAGGAAGAGAGAGAGAGAGAGAGAGAGAAAGGGAAGCTTTGAATCAAACGGGCGTGTTAATTGTGACGTCCAAAAACCACTCAAATAATGCAGGCCCAGGCACTCACGTGTAGTTCAACACACACACACACACACACAAGCTCATCTAACAAGACAGAGTGGTCTCGCCGACGTCAACTCCCAATGTCTCATCTGATCGCCCCCGGAGCCCTGGGAGAGAGGGATGAGAAGCAAAATGATAACTGGTATGCTCCAGTTAGCCCATTGGATGATGTGTGTGTGTGACAGTCTCAGGAAAACAACAAATAAAATACACATCCACTGAGTACGTAAATAAATTATTGTCATGAACCATAAAACAAAACAGTGCTGTACATTGAACTAGACTGTGTGTGTGTGTGTGTGTGTGTGTCTGTGTCTGTGTGTGAGGATCACAAATCCGTCATGCTTTATTTGAAGGCTTCCTACACAAGGACTTTCTAAATATGAATGTGTTATGAACGTGTTATGTATGGGTTATGAATGTGTTATGAAGTATTTATGTAGGTATCCTTCAGCCAGTGTTACCTAAAACCTCTCCTGTGTTATTCAGCTCACAGAAATAACCTGAACGAAACGACCAACCGAACATGTTTAAAAAACAAAAAACATTTTGGTGTGTCTGTCTCTCTGTCCGTCCGTCCGTCTGTCCAAGGACAACCAGTCTGTTTTGTCGTGCTAATCCAAGGCAAATGTTGACAGACCACTCAGTCTGTTTGTCCACTGCTTGAGTCAACCCCACACCCAACAGGCCCACAGTCAATACACACTGCTGATAGCTTTTCAGCCGGGGATTTGGGAGGCAGACAGAGTGACAGAGCAAACCACCATAGGACTGTGACAAACACGGAGGCTGTGTCTGAAATGGCCCCCTATTCCCTATATAGTGCATTACTTTGTACCAGGGCCAATAACACTCTGGTCAAAAGCAGTGCGCTATATAGACAATTGCTCAGCTGCAGGAAATCCATGAGCCGTCCACAGCAGACCTGGATGACAGTCCATTTCTCTCTCTCTCTCTCTCTCTCTCTCTCTCTCTCTCTCTCTCTCTCTCTCTCTCTCTCTCTCTCTCTCTCTCTCTCTCTCTCTCTCTCTCTCTCTCTCTCTCTCTCTCTCTCTCTCTCTCTCTCTCTCTCTCTCTCTCTCTCTCTCTCTCTCTCTCTCTCTCTCTCTCTCTCTCTCTCTCTCTCTCTCTCTCTCTCTCTCTCTCTCTCCTCCTCATCCCTGCTCTACTCTAAGAACCCATCAGTACAGTGGCTGAGGCCCATCAGTACGCTCTGCTTGGCCCTGCCTGCTTCTGACTGGAGCTATGTCCTGGATGGATGTGTGTGTGTGTGTGTCTGTGTGTGTGTCTGTGTCTGTGTCTGTGTGTGTGTGTGTGTGTGTGTGTGTGTCTGTGTGTGTGTGTGTGTGTGTGTGTCTGTGTCTGTGTCTGTGTGTGTGTCTGTGTGTGTGTGTGTGTGTGTGTGTGTGTGTGTGTGTGTGTGTGTGTGTGTGTGTGTGTGTGTGTGTGTGTGTGTGTGCATGCATGTGTGTTTTGGACAGTAGTTACACCTCATAGAAACAGGTTATTTTTAATAACAAATTTGACACAGATCGACTTAATTTAATGGCGTTACTGAAACAGAGAAAATAATGAAATGAGAAATAATAATTATAAATTATTATGTCAAATTGACAAAATGTTTGCAGCTAATCATGTTTAAACTCAATTACCTCCCAAACAAATGAATTGTGTCAGTTCTAGCTCTTTGAGTCGTTTATGTCACGGCGAGTGGAGGACAGAACCCAAGGAGCAGAGCAGTGGTGGTTCGACATACTTTATTCGCGAACTCAACAAAACAATACACAGAGCAACAGCCACAACGTAGGTGGATACGCATGCACACAAACAACGACCCACACACACGTGGACACCGGTGGAATGGAAGGCTCCGGCCATGGAGCAGGACTGGACGATAGGACCCCGCACTGGAGGCTCCGGGCTGTGGACCGGCACTGGAGCTACCGGGCTGGTGACACGCACTGGAGCCTCGGGGAGAGAAGCCGCCAGCCATTCGGACCACATCCTCTTGCGGTCCTTGACGTCGGCCTCGTCCTCCCTCCGGATGGTTCCAGCCAAGCCCTCCACCACCTCCCCTGTTCCTCCAGTGGCCGGTTGAAGAACCCCTCTGGCGGCCGCTGGTCCTCCACTGTGGGAGGTTTCAGACTCCCCCAGTCGTCCTCCCTCCTCTGCCGATCCCGGCTCTGCAGGGGCTCATCCATGAACAGGAGCACCTCGTCGTCGTCGTCTGACACCTGAGCAAACTCCTGCTACCCCGACTGTAGGGGCTCCCTCCCGAACCCCCACGAGATGGAAGCCAGGATTAGTGTCCAGACCTCTCTGGACACTATTCCTGACAGTTTATCTAAATTGAATGCACTGACTGAAGACGCTCTCAATAAAAGCATCTGCTAAATGACCAAAATGTAAATGTGCAGATGTACGGTTACAAGGCATGCTGGGTATTACTCTAATGAGCTCTGCCCCACATAAAGACCAACTCTTTGACCAATACGAATGGTGTGTGTGTGTGTGTGTGTACGTGCGTCTCCGCGAACCAGCCTTAGTTGGACTCCATTTAGCGGGGGCTTGAGCCCTAATGAACACTGCCCATCATAGTCGCACTTCTCTGAAGAGCTCCACTCTGTCACTCTTGGTAACTGATCAGCCGGCTCGGCTCAACAGTGCGATGCGGACCCCTCCTCCCCTCCTTGCTCTGCTAGCGTGTGAGCTGCTGGCTCCTAGATGGATGTGTCCCTTCCCTGGCCACTCAGTATCCATCTCTCTCCCTGCACCCAGACCCTAGCCTGGTAAACAAGACTGGTAAACTCTCAACAGTGAGCAGGGTTCAGTCTGGTTGAACCAGGCTATACCCAGGCCCCACTCTGCAGTACAACACAGAACCATACACCTCTCAATGGATGGAGGATCCATGCTGAACAAAACATCCAACCCACCCGACTCCTCCAACGACTGCATTAAACCAGGGCTCTCATCATCGTTATGAATATGCAAAAAGAGTACACTTTGTCCTTATTCCCATGTTTTATTTAATGAGCCCTGGGTTGTTGGATAATTTGCATGTTATTGCTTGTTATAAAGACATATTGTACAAGCCAATATTCATGCTCACCCAGCCACAAATAGAGGGACATTTCCATGAAAAATGTTCCCCAGGCTGTGTGTGTGTGGGTTGGGAGGTCTGAGTTGTGTTTGAAGCAGAGCCCAGTAGCAAAGCATCAGAGCCCGTTTGAGGGGAACGCTCCAACAGAATAGTGCTGATGAGGTGTTTTTTCCGCAGAAGAGGCCAAGAATTTCAAGTGAGGAAAACCACCACAAGGTCTAAAATTGTGCCGTCGGCTAAAATAGATCTCTGAGAAGAACATCAAAAAACAATGACACAAAACGTACAGTGCCAAAAGATATTTGCCCCTATCTGATTTTCTCTATTTTTGCATATTTTTGACACTGAATGTTATCAGGTTTTCAACCAAAACCTAACATTAGATAAAGGAAACCTGAGTTTACAAATATAAAAAAAAAAGTTAATTAATTAACAAAGTTATGCAAAACCCAATTCCCCTGTGTGAAAAAGTAGTTGTCCACTTACAATCAATAACTGGTTGTGCCACATTTAACTGCATTGACTACAACCAAATGCTTTGATCACATTGCTGTGGAGGAATTTTGGCCCACTCTTACATGCAGAACTGCTTTAACTCAGCAACATATGTGGGTTTTCAAAGATGAAATGCTCATTTCAAGTCCTGCCACAACATCTCAATTGGGATTAGGTCTGGACTTTGACTAGGCCATTCCAAAACTTCAAATGTGTTGCTTTTTAACCCTTTTTATGTAGACTTAATTGAGTGTTTTGGATCATTGTCTTGCTGCATGACCCAGCTGCGCTTCAGCTTCAGCTTACAGATGGATGGCCTGACATTCTCCTGTAGAATTCTGATACAGAGCAGAATTCATGGTTCCTTCTATTAAGGCAAGTCGTCCAGGTCCTTAGGCAGCAAAGCATGGGGACGTGCCCAGCCTGGTTCTTCCTGAAGTCCACAATCAGCTCCTTTGTTTTGCTGACATTGTCGTGGGTATACAGGGAGTACAGGAGGGGACTGAGGACACACCGTTGTGAGGCCCAAAGTGTTGAGGATCAGTGTGGAGGAGGTAATGTTGCCTACCTTCAACACCTGGGGGCGGCCCATCAGGAAGTCTAGGACCAGTTGCATAGGGAGGAGATATGTACCATAGCTGTGAGCTTTGTGGTAAGCTTAGAAGTGTTGAAGGCTGAGATTCAAAAGGGAGAGGGAGAGGGAGAGGGAGAGGAGAGAGAGAGAGAGAGAGAGAGAGAGAGAGAGAGAGAGAGAGAGAGAGAGAGAGAGAGAGAGAGAGAGAGAGAGAGAGAGAGAGAGAGAGAGAGAGAGAGAGAGAGAGAGAAACCCCTGACTCTGACCTGTTGTTGAACTTTTGCCTATCCTCGACCTGCCTCTTGGCTGCCCCTTGTTGATTAATAAATATCAGAGACTCTAACCATCTGCATACTGTGTCTGCATCTGGGTCTCACCTTGTGTTGTTATAGAGTGAGAGTGAGAGTGAGAGTGAGTGAGAGAGAGAGAGGGCAGAGGCAGGGCGGCTCGTCCAATAGGTAATATAATTTAAAGTAAATTGAATTAAACTGCCAAAAATATATAATTACTCCTGTCTATATTCCAGCAAGCATGATTTGGTCCCAGGTGATAATTTTCTTCTTAAAAAGCAGTGGATTGTTTTAAATCACAAGCACATAGCCTACAGTTGGAAGGCCCGCAATTTGGGCAGAGCCAAATAGATGATTGTTGAGTTGCGACTGTCAGTGAAAAGCAGTTAAAATAGGGACGGACGTATCGCAATATTTCCAAATACAATCTCGAGAAAACATAGTTTGGAAAGCCCATGGCTACTACTGCAAAGAGAAGACAATGAAAAGACTATAATCTATATTTTAGTTATTCTCAACTTGAGAGAATCGTAGCTTATTGGCCCCAGCGGAGAGCATCGTCCATATCCGCTGTGATTGCACTGTACATAATCACAGGGGTCAGTCAGTGACACTTGAAAATGTATTTTTGGTCAGTAATGTCCTCATACAGGTTGGATGCACTTCAATAGGTCTAAATTAGATGGTTGCAGACAAGGTGCTTTTTATTGATCTGTTTGTCAGAGTCGCCAATAGCCTATTATAGGTCTATAAAACCCTGCATTGAACACAGTTTTTTGCAAACAGTGATTGAGTTATTTTATCATCCTAAATGTATCCCGATCTACTCGTCACCTTAAATATTATTTATTATAAAGGTGCATTTTATGGTGAAAATTTGCTTCCCCAAAACCTTTTACGAGCCGCCTATGGGAGTGGCGAGAGGGACGGAGAGGGAGAGACACGACTCAATGCAAACTCAACTGTCTATTGTACAGCAGAGCGTGTCCAACTACAAACCCAAACAAATGAATAGATAAGAGCATATCACCATATCATACTAATAATACAATAATAATAGTTTTTGTCAAATTCTTGCAGTTTTACCATCTCACCACCAGGGGTGATGCAGCACCTCCAGCACCCCACCTTTCAGCTAGGCTGTATTGTACTCTGCGGTGGCTACGTTTCAGCTGGGCTAGCGCTGTGGCCCTGTGACTGGGCTGGCACACTGAGACAAAGGTAAGGGAGTGGAGGATTACTCACGCCTGCAAGAGGGAGAGAGGGAGGGTAATGTTTTCTGTTCATTTTTTATTGTTTATTTCACTTTTATTTCACTTGCTTTGGCAATGTAAACATATGTTTCCCATGCTAATAAAGCCCATTAAATTGAATTAGGAAGTCGGGAATAAACAGCTCAAACTGGTGCGCGCTAATAGCGTTTCAATCTGTGATGTCACCTGCTCTGAGACCTTGAAGTAGCTGTTTCCCTTGCTCTGCAAGAGCCACGGCTTTTGTGGAGCGAGGGTTAACGATGCTTCGTTGTCATTGTGTGCAGAGGGTCCCTGGCTCGAACCCAGGTAGGGGCTAGGAGAGGGACTGAAGCAAAACGGTTACACTGCTTCATAAATTATGTAGGATTCCAGAGAGATATGTTTACTGTAGCTAAGAAGGTAATACTAAGTAAATGTTGTGTAGTGAGCTGTTAGTAGCCCTCACCCTAATAATTTGGTCTATTTTCACCTCCTAATTTCGTCTACTGTTCTAACTTGGTGGTGCACATGTAGCCTATAACCTATCAGCTATGTTTTTTTAAAAGGCAGTAAATGAGGCTGAATGGACTGTTTCGCTGCCAGACAAGGCTCCGCTGATAGCCAGGTGTAGCAGTGGTAAGGTGTTGGGACTGCTGTTGGGACTCTGCTGCTGAGACAGCTTTATGTAGGCCCTAACAGTTTGTGGGCACCGTTTGTCACCGTTATAGTGCAATTAATGTATTGTTTAGTGTTGTGTTGTGTAGTGGCTTTGCTGGCATGCACCCCACCAAGATTTACATGCTAAAATCAATCGCAACTGCATGTGACAAATAAAGGTAGATTTGATTTGATATAGTATGTGTTTACCAGAGACGGTAATGTGAAGAACATGACCTGCACCAAAGTCAAATTAGGATATAACGTTAGGCCAATGAGACAGTGTCCACGTTCTAGAATTCTCAGGTAGAATGCCCTGCTTTTATTTCGTCACACTCACAACCGTAAGCTATTTTCTGTAATTAGCTCAACATTAACTTGTAAATAATGATCTTGTTGTGAGTTTATTTTCCTGTAATAACGAAGACAAATGAGCTAAAGTGAAGACTTTGGCAGCTATATGACATGGTCATTATATCTTAACATTAGCTAGCTAGCTAACAAGCTAGAAACAAACCAAAACATTATTTAGAAAGTTGCTTTTAGTTGCCTGGATTGCTAGATTGACATATACTAAATTAAACAGGTGGGGTTATTGATGTTAAAATACACTAGTTATGCTATTTTGGACCAGCAGGCTGCTGATGTCATGCAGCCTGTAGTTTTTGTGTTTATACTTTTACGGCAACGACAAGTTTGATGTCGGACTAATGTTCCTGATGTATAAACCAGCCTTAAGTCTTAAAATCTTTGGTCGTTTAGTACATGGCCTCATATGTGAATCTTTAAAGAGATGGGTGGGGCTAAGGCTTAAGAGGGTGTGAACGATGCTGAATGAGTGTAGACAAAGAACTCTCCCGTTGGTTAACCAAAACATTCAAGGGCAATTTTCTCAAAAGTGAGGTTACAAATGTATCAAAGCAGAATTACTTTCCCATTGTCCCTTAACTGTACTGTATAATATACAATGTTGTAGCTCTGAGTCTCTACTTTTATCCAATGTAAAAAAACACCAATATTACTTTGTGTGGAAAGGACACATCCCTTAGCCGTGGTATATTGGCCATGTACCGCACCCCCTTGTTGCTTAAATATAATGCGTTACTTAACACACAAAGTAATATAATTAGTAATATAACACGTTACTTTCCTTATTGCTATTATAAACTGGTTACCAACGTAATTAGAGCAGTAAAACAAATGTTTTGTTGTACCCGTGGTATATGGTCTGATATACCACAGCTGTCAGCCAATCAGCATTCAGGGCTCGAACCACCCCGTTTATATTACTAGTTATATTACTTTTCGTTACGTTCATGAAAAAAATCTAAACACTTTATTGTCTGTTTGACTGTCGGATGGAGCAGGGTAAGATAGGCCACTTACTAACTCAGGTTGGAGCTGCTTTCCCGTGCTAGTCTACAGGTGCTGCACTTTCCCGTGCTGCGCTATCATATGGGCTGCTTAATTAGCCATATATACTGTCAGCCAAACATCTGTACATCTTTTCATTCAAAATCTTTCTCTCGAGCTGCCAGTTCTGGTTATAAACCGTACATTCACAGACCCATAGAGATGTATATAAGGCACACTTACCACTAGACGGGAAAGCCCTCTATGCGCCCTCTATCCATTTCTATAGACTGCAGCTGTCATGAAATTTCCTCAAACAGCTTTTCTCCACTCGCTCAATAACTAAATAAGGAAAGATGGACCCGCTAGAGATATGATTCTGAAAGATATGGGTTGTTTGACAAAGTAACAGTAATAATATTACCCAATTTAAAAAGGTAATGTGTTACTTTACTCCGTTACCCATCTGATTACGTAACACGTAATATGTTACTTCACTAATCATCAGAGAGAGAGAGAGGGGGGAGAGGGATTTTCATCTTCACTGGTTAGCCACAAGAGTGTGTGTGCTTGCGTGCGCATATCTGTGTCTGCATCTGTGTAGATCTCACAGCTGATTCAGGCAACTCATGTGAGCACATGCTGAAGTGAGAGAATGGGAGATAGTGAGACATATATGGGGTGGGCAGATTATTATAATGAATGGGAGATAGTGAGACATATATGGGGTGGGCAGGTTATTATAGTGAATGGGAGATAGTGAGAATGAAAGTGTGTGTGGGGGGGGGGGGGGGGGGTTATTATAGAGAAAGCGTGACTGCATGCTCTATCCCATTGTCTGACTCTGGGGAGTCTCCTACTCAGTATTACATCAGGGTCAGCCTTTTATCTGAGGGCTAAGCCTGGAGATAGGTTGGGTTAGAGCAGGGCTAAGCCTGGAGTTGATGGACTATGATAAACTGGAGGTCCAGCTATGATGGAGTATGATAAACTGGAGGTCCAGCTATGATGGAGTATAGAGAATGAGAGATAGTGAGGTCCAGCTATGATGGAGTATGATAAACTGGAGGTCCAGCTATGATGGAGTATGATAAACTGGAGGTCCAGCTATGATGGAGTATGATAAACTGGAGGTCCAGCTATGATGGAGTATGATAAACTGGAGGTCCAGCTATGATGGACTATGATAAACTGGAGGTCCAGCTATGATGGAGTATGATAAACTGGAGGTCCAGCTATGATGGAGTATAGAGAATGAGAGATAGTGAGGTCCAGCTATGATGGAGTATGATAAACTGGAGGTCCAGCTATGATGGAGTATGATAAACTGGAGGTCCAGCTATGATGGAGTATGATAAACTGGGGATTGTGTACAGCAGGCCTGGGCAATTATTTTCCATGGAGGGCCACATTAGAATATATTTTTGCCATCGTGGGCCAGAATCATATTACAGGATTATACATCATGTGTATGACTGTGTTGACAGATATATCTACTGTAAATCACGTCCAGATATGCTACTTATTTTACTTTTTTAACATGAACAGAAATAAACCACATCCATGTTCTCCTTTTGGTTGGTATTTTCATTATTAAACATGCAATGAACTACACAGAGGGAAAAGTACACTGTGCATTCAGCACCACGGACAGAACTCCTGTTAACGGGTACGCACAAAAACACAAGAAAGAGAGAGAGCTCAACATTACATTTAAACTACTCAATCAGTGTGAGGAGTGAAGTCTCTGATGGGCATTGACTAGAGCAGTGAAGTCAGGTATAGTTTCTGACATAGCTATGCGCAGGATTGCTGAGAGGTGAGTGTCAATAAGAGATGATCTGTGCCTTGACTTGTTATATTTCATCATTGAAAATGTTTGATCACATACATAGGTTGACCCAAACAGTACAAACATCTTCTGAGCATGACTCCTAATCTTTTGAAAGTTTTGTTAATCGAGAGATGCATAGAAGCTCGTCAGTGACATTGTTCTGAATAGTTCTCCAATCACTGCATCAGACTGAAGATCGATAAGCTCAAGTTGCAGGTCAGTGGGAGTGTTATCCACATTGAAGGTAAAAGGAGAGGAAACCAACAGCATATCATTTTCCAACACTTTGAAATCCTCAAAACAACGAGAAAACTCACCGTTCAAAGCACGCAGCAGTGATGTATCATCTGATAGGGAACAGACTAGTAGTGTCGGAAGGTGGGTGAGATTTTTGGCTTCTACTTGGCGGGTCAGGAGGAGTAATTTCCCTTGAAGGCTTTGACAAGGCTGGAGTAAGATCTGGCCTCAATGGCCATGTATTGTTATAATCTGAACCCATCAGAGCCTGGTTCCTCTTTAGGTTTCTTCCTAGGTTTTTGCCTTTCTAGGGAGTTTTTCCTAGCCACCGTACTTCTACATCTGCATTGCTTGCTGTTTGGGGTTTTAGGCTGGGTTACTGTATAGCACATTGTGACATTGGCTGATGTAAAAAACGGCTGTGTGTTTTATCAGGAGACTCTACGAGGACAAGCAGGGAAGTGTATTTTATAAGGAGACTATCAGAGGCCCAGCAAGGAAGTATTTTTTTATCATGAGACTCTCAGAGGCCAAGCAGGTAAGTGTGTTTTATCAGGAGACTCTCAGTGGCCAAGCAGGGAAGTGTGTTTTATCAGGAGACTCTCAGTGGCCAAGCAGG
>CM042412.1:6123715-6186215 GCA_023634145.1 Thymallus thymallus
GTCAGCACCGACTCAATCCACACCACAAAACAAAACGTCAGCACCGACTCAATCCACACCACAACACAAAACGTCAGCACTGACTCAATCCACACCACAAAACAAAACGTCAGCACCGACTCAATCCACACCACAACACAAAACGTCAGCACCGACTCAATCCACACCACAACACAAAACGTCAGCACCGACTCAATCCACACCACAAAACAAAACGTCAGCACCGACTCAATCCACACCACAACACAAAACGTCAGCACCGACTCAATAAAAGTTCTATAAAACAGAGTCATAATTTTGGTGCACACCTTAAAAGACGTTGCTGTACCTTCTAAGAAATGGCATCTGTATTGGTCTGAAAGCACAGCCTGTTATCAAACACAGTACCCAAATATTTATAATTCTCAAACAAGTCCATCTCAATTCCCTCAATAGTTGTGAGTTTGGGAATGGGCACTGACTTCCTGAAGTCAATAATCATATCCTTGGTCTTTGACACATGCAGTTCAAGGTAAAACTCCTTACACCATGACACAAAGTGATTGACAATCGGCCCATGATCCAATTCCCCTCCCTTCAGCAAGCTAACTATGACCGTGTCATCTGCAAACTTTATGATATGTCTATTCTTAAACTTGCTCTGGCAGCTATTTGTGTAGAGAATATAAAGAAGGGGAGAGAGTACACAACCTTGCGGTGAGCCAGTGGATGAGTGTTGCTTGTGTGAGAGGACACCATTAACTCACACTGTGATCTGTCTGTCATAAAGTCTAAGATCCATCCAATGATATTAATATCGAGATTGAAGTCAGAGAGAAGTTTCTCTACAAGCATGGTGAATGGTGAATGGTGTTAAAAGCCAAGGAAAAATCTATGGACAGAAGTCTAGCATGAGTTATTGGGCCCTCGAGGTGATGATACAAGTAGTTCAGCAGCATCAGGGTGGCATCCCCAACACCCCTACCAGCTCTGTAAGCAAACTGCAGAGGGTCCAGAGAACCCTGTACCTGCCGCCAGACAGCCTGCCCCACCACCTTCTCAAAAACCTTCATAAGTAAAGATGTGAGTGCTACCGGTCTAAAACCATTTAGGGACTTTGGGTTTGTACACTTACAGGGACAATAATTGAGTGTTTCCAGATTTCCGGAATCTTTTGTAACTCCAGAGATTTCATAAAAATAATTTGAAAAACATTGCAGAGCTGATCAGCACAAGACTTAAGTACTTTACAACAGATCTCATCAGGGCCTGGACTCTTCCTACTGTGGGTGTGCCTAAACAGTTTCACAACAGAGTCGACATCAATGGTAATTGTTTGACTCGACTTAGTCTTGCACCTCATCACGTCTATCTGCTTATTAAAATCTTGTTTATCAAACCTTAAGTTGAAATCATTTAAACTATCTGCTAATTGACTGTCAGAATTAAAACCATCCAGATTGGCTGCCTTATTACCCCTCACATGACATCCAGCCATCTTTATCATGCCGTTCCAAGCAGCTTTTAGATTATTACTTTTAAACTCTGTCTCTATCTTATCCTTGTAGTTAATCTTTGCTTTCTTAATTTCAACCCTTACCTCTTTCCTCAGCTCTCTCACCTTGGTTAAGTCTCTTCTATTAAAAGCAGCTGTTCTTTGACTTATAAGACTTTTCAAATCTTTTGAAAGCCAAGGTTTATTATTTGGAAAGATCTTTACTTCCTTGGTAAGGATCACAGAGTCCGTACAAAACGTAATATAGCTACACACCACATCAGTAAGTTAATTTATGTCGTCCGAGGAGTCCAAGAACACTGACCAGTCTGTACACTCGACGCAGCCCTGAAGGGCAAGGGAACTATCCTCAGTCCAGACCTTCACCCTTCGCCTCACAACCTGCTCACGTTGAAGCACAGTCCTATAGGTCGGTAAAAGGTGTACTACATTGTGATCCGAAGATCCAAGCGGGGGTCCACCAACATATTTATAAGCCCCCTTGATAGGGCCATAACACAAGTCAAGAATTTTACTATAATGAGTGGGGCATGAGACATACTGATAAAAATCTGTTAGTTTAGTTTACAATGGTTAAAATCTCCCAGAATAAAATTGGTGGAATCTGGAGATATAGATTGCAGTTCGTGTGTCACTTTAAATATTACATCAGCTGCTGCTTTGGCGTTTGCTTTAGGATGTATATAGACCACCGTAACAAATAATTGAGGGAATTCCCTCGGAAGGTAGCCGGGCCTAAGCGACACAGAGAGTAACTCTATGTCAGCTAGACAGACACGTTTCCTTACAGTAAAGTTTCTACACCATCTGCGGTTTATATACAAACAAACGCCGCCGCCTTGAGCCTTTCCCATTACCTCACAGTCACGATCAAGTCGAATAGGAGTCCCAAAGCCATCAATTTCCAGGGAAGAATCCGTCTCCATGTTTGATAGCCAAGTTTCCGTCACCACCATAATACAGGCTTCTCTGAATTCCCGTAGATGAGTGACATTCGCTTGCAACTCGTCGATTTTATTTCTTAAAGACTGCACGTTTGTTAGTTTTATAGAAGGCAGTTGGAGGCGATTATTCCGTAATTGTTGACTGATCCGCCTACGAACACCACCTCTTCTTCCACGTTTCCTGACATTAACTTTCCCAGACTTGTATCCTCGTTTAGACAACCTGTCATGGGGCACCGCATCTGGTGTCGATACGCCAAATTACGATTTGTCCATAAAGTAATCTGGTACTTGTCGATTCCATTATAGCCCCAAGAGGAATTCCCGAGAGTACAGAATTTTGATTGTTTGGTAATGGTGAAGACCCAAAGTGAAATTTAGAATGGAGATAGCCACCAACAGAAAAAGGATCTCCATAATCAGTGATCTTATACAACAGTAGTACGAATAAAAACAGTTAAAATGTAGGAGTTAAGAAACCTCAAATTATAACACAATAAGACACAAGGAAGATGCTCAGACGCTCAACACCTGCTGCTGGTCGCCACATGAGCAGCGCCCCATGCTTTGGTGTGTGTGTGTTCCCAAACAAGGACCAGTTGCGCTCTGAGGTGGCTGATGTTGGTAGGATTTGGAGAATGATGGAGGCAACAGGGGAAAGAGCCTCAGATCCACAAAGTCCCTTCCACCAGGTGGATGATAAAATATGTTGGCATGACTG
Source organism: Thymallus thymallus (assembly GCA_023634145.1). Lineage (NCBI taxonomy): Eukaryota > Metazoa > Chordata > Actinopteri > Salmoniformes > Salmonidae > Thymallus > Thymallus thymallus. The sequence goes on from CM042412.1 coordinate 6,126,876, forward strand.
CCATATTGCATCTCCATCCCAAAGCCCTTGCTTGGAAGTGTATTTCACCAGACTGCCAAGAACCTTGCCCTCATCCAGGCCAAGGTGGCGGGACACAGTAGTGATGACACCATAGGCCTTGTCGATCTCTGCACCAGACAGGATGCTCTTGCCAGCATACTTGGGGTCCAACATGTACGTTGCGGCGTGTATGGGCTTCAGGCAGAAGTCGTCACGCTTTTTGATGTATTTCAGAACTGCAGTTTCCTCTGCTTGGCTCAACAGTGAAGTGGGCAGGGCAGTACACCCCATCGGGTGTTGCTGGGCAGCTTCAATGTGGTGCTCTTATTCTTCTCACTTGGCTTGATGAGGTAGATTGCTGCAATAACTCGATGACCATTCACATACCTAACAATTTCCTTGGCTCTCTTGTAGAGTGTATCCATTGTTTTCAGTACCATGATGTCCTTGAGGAGCAGATTCAATGCATGAGCACCACAGCCAAAGGTTGTGATGTGAGTGTAGGACTCAACTTTAGACCAAGTAGTCTTCATGTTCGCAGCATTGTCTGTCACCTTCTGTGGTCCAAGGTCATTGATGACTGCCTTCAGCTCATCTGCAATGTAAAGACTGGTGTGTCTGTTGTCCCTTGTGTCTGTGCTCTTGTAGAATACTGGTTGAGGGGTGGAGATTATGTAGTTAATTATTCCTTGCCCACGAACATTCGACCACCCATCAGAGATGATTGCAATACAGTCTGCTTTCTCTGTAATTTGCTTGACCTTCACTTGAACTCTGTTGAACTCTGCATCCAGCAAATTAGTAGATAAAGCATGTCTAGGTGGAGGGGTGTATGCTGGGCGAAGAAAATTCAGAAATCTCTTCCAATATACATTGCCTCTGAGCATCAGAGGTAAACCAGTTGCATACACAGCTCGAGCAAGACATTCATCAGCATTTCTCTGACTACGTTCCTCCATTGATAATGAGCTATTGCTATCAATAAGGTGTCTGATTCATCATTTTCACCTCGAATAGAAGTAGAGGGACTTTTGTCAGAGGTTGCTTGTTGTGAGCGCTGAGGGAACTTTATGCACTTGGCCAGATGATTCTGCATCTTTGTTGAATTCTTGACATATGATTTGGCACAGTATTTGCAAATGTACACCGCTTTTCCTTCTACATTAGCTGCAGTGAAATGTCTCCACACATCAGATAGTGCCCGTGGCATTTTCCTGTAAAGATTAGAAATAAATGAGTAAAACAAAAACGAATACAATTCCATGTACAGATAAATAGTTAAGCAGTTAGATTAAACAACTCCTTTGTAAGATAAATGTTTTAAATGAAACATGTATGGAAACAGGTGAATTACCAGTCCTCAGTTAGCAGGCTCAAGCAAGCTAAAACCCACATGGTAGCAAAAACTAACTAGCAGAAATTGTTAGAAATGATTTAAACACACTTTGCTGTAGGCTACTATTTACTAGTTAACAAAAATACATGTATGTCATATAAAATATATTCACCCCACCCAGTATCGTAATCCAAATTTACCAGAAAGCATGTAGTCCTTGGCTCAGACAGTGTAGTAGTGTGGGCTCAATAGCATCTCATTAGTGTGCAAGATCTTGAGAATCAGCTGTACATGTGATGGAAGAGTGCACTGTACATGTGATGGAAGAATGCACTGTGCATGCAGAGGCTTGCAATTCAATTGAATTGGGGATAGTTTAACCAAAATATGCCACAAGACCTATAATTGCCTTATGTGTATCCCACAAAAAAGGTTTACTGTTAAAAGCTTTTTTTATGAATATATGCAAAATTCCCCAAATTCCAGGGCTTAAATTTCTGGAAATGTACCTGAAAGTTTCCAACCCTTTGCAACTCTAATATTTACTAATGACTTTGAGTAAAGCCAGTGTTTCTATGTATGCAGAAGACAACGCAAAAGAGGGACTTAGGAAAATTACAATTGGCTCAGAACAGGGCAGCACCGCTGGCCCTTAAATGTACACGGAAAGCTAACACTAATAATATGCATGTCAATCTCTCATGGCTCAAAGTGGAGGAGAGATTGACTTCATCACTACTTGTTTTTGTAAGAAGTGTTGACAAGCCGAATGCACCGAGCTGTCTGTTTAAACTACTAGAAATTCCACCAGAGGTCTCTTCACAATCCCCAAGTCCAGAACAGATTATGGTACCTGATGCAAACAGTATAATCAGATTTAAAAAAGAGATACAAATACACCTTACGGAACAGCGAAGCATGTGATGAGACACACACAGGTACAGACACACACACACATACTAGCACACGCAATCTACATACACGTACATTATAATATTGTTATATGGTGGTATTATACATTTTATATTGTAGATATGTAGTGGTGTAATAATGTTATATGATGTACTGTTTTAACGTTTGTTTTATGTGTGATGTAAGTGCCTTAATGTGTTTGGACCCCAGAAAGTGCAACTGCTGCCTAATGTGGATCCATAATTAATGTGCTGCGGTAATGATAGCGGTACTTAGCTTATCAAAACCTCTCACAAGGTGGATGCTTGAATCTATCTATTCTATAAATATGACAGTTCAGGGGGAAGGAGGAAAAACACATTGTGTTAATCCAAAGTAAAAACATTGCTTTAATCCAAAGTAAACCTCCATTAACACCAGAAATCAAAGCCCAGGGAGGCACAAACCTCCCAAAATGTTTGGATTTCTTTGTAGTGGGTTAGTCGTCTTCTTTGGTGACATTTCGGCCACTGTGCTGTTGCTTTAATCACAGAGATCAAACAAAAGAAATCCCATTAAATAAAACATGTTCTTAACTACCACTCATAGGACAACTGAGGAGATGGACTTGTCACTGGTAGCCCCAGTTGCCCTCCTTGGTCTGGGCATTGTATGGACACAGTGGGGGAATCATGCCAACATGGAGAGTGGTGATCAGGATGAGCTACCCTCCTGCCATCCCTGCCATACATCTGGGCTTGATGTAGGTCTCATGCTGGGTAGTACCAGAGGCTAGCAATAGTTGGATGCCAGTCCTGCCACTCTGAGAACCACTGGGAGAGGTGGAGATTAAGGGCGAATGAGACAGGCTGCTGCTACTGCTGTTGAGAGGAAAGAGAAAATGAGAGACAGAGCTGCTGTTTCAAAGAGTAGTACTTCCCAGCATGCCTACAAATGTGCTCTCGTTCTCTCTCTCTCTCTCTCTCTCTCTCTCTCTCTCTCTCTCTCTCTCTCTCTCTCTCTCTCTCTCTGTCTCTCTCTTTCTCTCTCTCTCCCTCATATCACTCTCCCTCTATCTCAGTGTGTCCTGGCTCAAGGGGTTGAAAACCTTTGACATATTTGGGCCAACTCCCTGCCCTTCTCTTCCCCGGATACGGCTGGCTGAGCTGGAGATATGTCTGATTGCTCCCCAGCCAATCAGGTCAATCCAGCAGCAGTGGTCTGCAGTGCCTCTGGGTCTATCCTCATCCTTCCTTCAGGATTGAGGATTTGCTATTGGTCAGAGATGGAGGTGTCGGTGCATGGCTGATACCGTATATGTTCTGCTGTGTGTGTGTGTGTGTGTGTGTGTGTGTGGGGGTGGGGGGGGGGGGGGGGGGGGGTAGTAAGGGGGGCAACGCCAATGCCAGGGGAAATACAATCAGACCAAGCTTTGCTAACTTTCACTCACACACATTAACACAAAGACAGTACACACACACTTACCAACAGACACAGAACGTAAATGCAATGAACTCACTCACACACGCACACACACACTCACGCACACACACACACACACACACACACACACACACACACACACACACACACACACACACACACACACACACACACACACACACACACACACACACACACACACACACACACACACACACACACACACACACACACACACACACATACACACAGAGAGAGCCTTTACCCCCAGCACACAAATCCCTCAGCCCCTAGGATGAATGGCTGGATGCCTGGCACCACAGTGACCTAATCAACCCTGCCACATAGAGATAAAGGCTCTCTTTCATCAGAGTCCAGCTATATCCCTGGGGCCCATGGCTGAACCCTGGGTGTCCCACACAGTATGGCGTCGACAGCCACTAGGATGCCCAGATTCATGTCCTGTATCTGGTATCACTGTGTCAACATGTGCCCATGCCCGTGCCCTGAATCTGGTAACATCACGCGGTTGTGTCCCAAATGACACCCTATTCCTTATACTGTATAAAATGCACTAGTTTTAGGGCCCTAGTAAAAAAGTATTGCGCTATATTGAGAATAGGATGTGATTTGGGACACACCCCATGTCAACGAATGCACATTAACGTTCCCTAGATCAGGTGTGTCAATGGAGATCTTTCATGAGGCATTTATGTGCCCTCAGGAGGACATAGACTGGGTCTGCATTCCAAATGTATTCCTTATATAGTGCACTTCTTTGGAACAGATCCTTATGGGCCCTGGTGAAAAGTAGTGTATGACATACAGTAGGAAATAGGGTGCCATTTGGGACATAACCTGGGTTAACTCATGAGCTGCTGAGAAAGTAATAGGACTTCACATAGCACTGAAACTCACCCCACCCAGAGAGAAATGCCTGTCGTGTACACTCCGCCCAAAAAAGTGTGAAACGTGCTCATTCTGTCAGTTTAGCTCATACTTTCACGCTTGTGTTTTCCTGAGAGAATGTGTGGGGTATGGGGAACGTGTGTGTGGGGTATGGGGAACGTGTGTGTGGGGTATGGGGAACGTGTGTGTGGGGTATGGGGAACGTGTGTGTGGGGTATGGGGAACGTGTGTGTGGGGTATGGGGAACGTGTGTGTGGGGTATGGGGAACGTGTGTGTGGGGTATGGGGAACGTGTGTGTGGGGTATGGGGAACGTGTGTGTGGGGTATGGGGAACGTGTGTGTGGGGTATGGGGAACGCGTGAGTGTGTAAGTGCATCCGTGCATGCATGCATGTGTTTGTGTGTGCATGCGTTCAGTTTAATTACCCTATCCATCTGCCTCTCCCTCAGTTTAATTACCCTATCCATCTGCCTCTTCTTCAGTTTAATTACCCTATCCATCTGCCTCTCCTTCAGTTTAATTACCCTATCCATCTGCCTCTTCTTCAGTTTAATTACCCTATCCATCTGCCTCTCCTTCAGTTTAATTACCCTATCCATCTGCCTCTCCTTCAGTTTAATTACCCTATCCATCTGCCTCTCCTTCAGTTTAATTACCCTATCCATCTGCCTCTCCTTCAGTTTAGTTACCCTATCCATCTGCCTCTCCTTCAGTTTAATTACCCTATCCATCTGCCTCTCCTTCAGTTTAATTACCCTATCCATCTGCCTCTCCATCAGTTTAATTACCCTATCCATCTGCCTCTTCTTCAGTTTAATTACCCTATCCATCTGCCTCTCCTTCAGTTTAATTAATTATTCAGTTTAATTACCCTATCCATCTGCCTCTCCCTCAGTTTAATTACCCCATCCATCTGCCTCTCCCTCAGTTTAATTACCCTATCCATCTGCCTCTCCTTCAGTTTAATTAATTATTCAGTTTAATTACCCTATCCATCTGCCTCTCCCTCAGTTTAATTACCCCATCCATCTGCCTCTCCCTCAGTTTAATTACCCTATCCATCTGCCTCTCCCTCAGTTTAATTACCCCATCCATCTGCCTCTCCCTCAGTTTAATTACCCTATCCATCTGCCTCTCCCTCAGTTTAATTACCCCATCCATCTGCCTCTCCCTCAGTTTAATTACCCTATCCATCTGCCTCTCCCTCAGTTTAATTACCCTATCCATCTGCCTCTCCCTCAGTTTAATTACCCTATCCATCTGCCTCTCCTTCAGTTTAATTACCCTATCCATCTGCCTCTCCCTCAGTTTAATTACCCTATCCATCTGCCTCTCCCTCAGTTTAATTACCCTATCCATCTGCCTCTCCATCAGTTTAATTACCCTATCCATCTGCCTCTTCTTCAGTTTAATTACCCTATCCATCTGCCTCTCCTTCAGTTTAATTAATTATTCAGTTTAATTACCCTATCCATCTGCCTCTCCCTCAGTTTAATTACCCCATCCATCTGCCTCTCCCTCAGTTTAATTACCCTATCCATCTGCCTCTCCTTCAGTTTAATTACCCTATCCATCTGCCTCTTCTTCAGTTTAATTACCCTATCCATCTGCCTCTCCTTCAGTTTAATTAATTATTCAGTTTAATTACCCTATCCATCTGCCTCTCCCTCAGTTTAATTACCCCATCCATCTGCCTCTCCCTCAGTTTAATTACCCTATCCATCTGCCTCTCCCTCAGTTTAATTACCCTATCCATCTGCCTCTCCCTCAGTTTAATTACCCTATCCATCTGCCTCTCCTTCAGTTTAATTACCCTATCCATCTGCCTCTCCCTCAGTTTAATTACCCTATCCATCTGCCTCTCCCTCAGTTTAATTACCCTATCCATCTGCCTCTCCCTCAGTTTAATTACCCTATCCATCTGCCTCTCCCTCAGTTTAATTACCCTATCCATCTGCCTCTCCCTCAGTTTAATTACCCTATCCATCTGCCTCTCCCTCAGTTTAATTACCCTATCCATCTGCCTCTCCTTCAGTTTAATTACCCTATCCATCTGCCTCTCCCTCAGTTTAATTACCCTATCCATCTGCCTCTCCCTCAGTTTAATCACCCTATCCATCCATCTCTCCATCTCTGGCCCTGGATGGGGCATGGATGGATGGAGGGAGAGAGGGTTGTTTTAGGGTTTTAATTAATTTTATTGTCCACCACTGGGCTATTTGGGGTTATTATAATTTATTCACATTACTTTACTTAAATAAAATATTTATTTTATTTGATTACTTTATTATTTCATTCCAAGTCATCATCTCATCTCTATAGAGCTGATGTCTATACTGACAAAATCACTATTTTAATAGTTCTTCAGAGTAAATAAGGCATACTTTTATGACTATCAATCACTTAGACTATCAATCACACGTCAATCACATGTTTTTTCAAGCTCGCGAAGCAACTGCTTTCTATCACTCTCAATCAACCGTTCTCTCTTCTCTCCGTGTCTGCTCCGTACAGACCGGCCAAGTTTAAGAGGGGGCGCAATGGATTATGGAAATTGCAGTTAATTGCCACGCTCTCTGTGCTAAACTGTGTAGAAAAGTGGCCTGTTGGAAACTACAACTCCCTATTACATTGCACAGTTCTGCTTCATCTCATTTATCAGAAAATGCACATCAAGCTCACAGAAAATATAAGAACGGAATAGATTTCAAATAGTGGCTCAGTACTATTGGGGGGTGTTAAAACGGGGTTAGGGAGCCTGTCTTTGTCCTGGATACTCCCTCAACAGTGTAGGTTTATCACTAACTAAAAAAATACCCAGAAAAGGTATTGGAGTGTGCATGTCCTTGAGTAATCAGTTCCTTGTGGAATAAGCATCACCTGGGATCACTGAGCATGCCAAGTCCCATCTCCCTTACACACTTACACACAAACACAAACACAAACACTCATGTGCATGCACTCACACAAATGCATGCACAGAGTCTGTTCTCCTTAGAGCGGACCATTACCCAGGGTCTGTTTCTGGATGTTCTCCTTAGAGCGGACCATGTCAAAGGGTCTATTTCTGGACCTTAGGGTGGATCATGTCACAGGGTCTGTTTCTGGATGTTCTCCTTAGAGCGGACCCACCCAGAATGACAGAAATCACTCATAACAGAACATGTAATATCATGTAAAATATGTATGAAGATAATGTGTCTTGAGTATACTTTAAAATGTTGAGACAAGAAGAAGGGGAAGTGTGTGAGGGGAAGATATACTCTACAGTAAGAGAGTCTCTCTCCAGAATGGCTCAGTTGTCTCCCGCCAAATCTTGCGCATTCATTGTTTCATTGTGTGAAAACTATTTCCCTTACTTTTTAAAGGGAAATACGTACATTGCATTGGGAAAGCATTCAGACCCCTTTCCTTTTTCCACATTTTGATACATTACAGCCTTATTCTAAAACTGATTTTTAAAAAAATTCCCTCATAATCTGCAAACAATACCCCATAACGACAAAGCAAAAACCGGTTTATAGAAATTGTTATTTACATAAGTATTCAGACCCTTTGCTATGAGACTTGTAATTGAGCTCAGATGCATCCTGTTTCCATCGATCATCATTGAGATGTTTCTACAACTTGATTGGAGTCCACCTGTGGTAAATTCAATTGATTGGACATGATTTGGAAAGGCACACACCTGTCTATATAGGGTCCCTTAGTTGACAGTGCATGTCAGAGCAAAAGCCATGAGGTCGAAGGAAATATCCGTAGAGTTCCGAGACAGGTTTGTGTCGTGGCACAGATCTGGTGAAGGGTACCAAAACATTTCTGCAGCATTGAAGGTCTCCAAGAACACAGTGGCCTCCATCATTCTTAAATGGAAGGAGTTTTGAACCAACAAGGCTCTTTCTAGAGCTGGCCGCCCGGCCAAACTGAGCAATCATGGGAGAAGGGCCTTGGTCAGGGAGGTGACCAAGAACTCCATGGTCACTCTCACAGAGCTCCTGAGTTCCTCTGTGGATATGGGAGAATCTTCCAGAAGGACAACCACCATGCAGCACTCCACCAATCAGGCCTTTACGGTAGAGTGGCCAGACGGAAGCCACCACTACTCAGCACATGACAGCCCGTTTGGAGTTTGCCAAAAGGCGCCCAAAGGACTCTCAGATCATGAGAAACAAAACGTTTCTGGTCTGATGAAACCAAGATTAAATTCCTAGGCCTGAATGCCAAGCGTCAACTCTGGAGGAAAATTGGCACCTGGTGGCAGCATCATGCTGTGGGCATATTTTTCAGCGGCAGGGACTGGGAGACTAGTCAGGATCAAGGGAAAGATGAACGGAGCAAAGTACAGAGAGATACTTGATGAACCTGCTTCAGAGCTCTCAGGACCTCAGACTGGGGCAAAGGTTCACCTTCCAACAGGACAACGACCCTAGTCACACAGCCAAGACAACCCGGGAGTGGCTTCAGGACAAGTATGTGAATGTCCTTGAGTGGCCCAGCCAGAGCCCAGACTTGAACCCGATCGAACATCTCTGGAGAGACCTGAAAATAGCTGTGCAGCGACGCCCCCCATCCAACCTGACAGTGCTTGAGAGGATCTGCAGAGAAGAATGGGAGAAACTCTCCAAATACAGGCGTGTCAAGCTTGTAGAGTCATACCCAAGAAGACTCGAGGCTCTAATCGCTGCCAAAGGTGCTTCAACAGAGTACTGAGGAAAGGGTCTGAATTCTTATGTAAATATAATTTTGGTATTTTTGTGTTATTGTTTTTGCAAAAAATTCTAAAAACGTGTTTTTGCTTTGTCATTATGGGGTATTATGTGTAGAATGATGAGGGATGTAATGTAACAAAATGTGGAAAACGTCAAGGGGTTTGAATACTTTTCGAATGCACTGTATGTCACTAGTAGTAAATGTATCGTTAATCCCAGTCATTTGGTTACATTCATTTCTGTTTACCATTGTCATTTTCGGAATGGAAACGTTGTTTACAAAGTTCACAACCTGCTACACTTATGAGAAACAAATGTTGGCATATTTCATAAATATAATTTACAAGATTTGTAAATCTTTTCATTGTATTTTGTTTGGAGTGCTGCATGTGAGCAATGAGCATGTGGCTGGTTTCTCTGTCCTGATTTTATTCAGGGAGCGCGTGCGCCTGAGCATGCATAAAAGTACCTGGCCTGCTGCGCGGGAATGCAGGAAAGTGTTTTTTTTTAATATATTGATTACAAATGGTAATATATTAAGCTATTAGAAAAATATTTTCAACAATCTCCCCCATCGATAATCACCAATCCTCTTTTCGATACATATAATTTGAATTCCAATTTCTTTGATTTACGATGTCACAATGATTGAGAAAAGAATATGAAAATCATAACTGCCTATGGGCTACTTTGAAGCAAGGTAAGACATGCTTCATAATATGAATTAAAACATACAGGTTTCAAATAATGAAATATGTTTTGAAAATGCATACTGCCTGCAGCTCACATTGTAAACTGGTGGGTGATTCCTTGATAGCCTGTGGCCTGCACTTGAATGGTAAATGGGAGGTGAGCTTCAATTACCAGTTGAGAAATCAAAATAGTAGCTATTTTTAATGGTTCACCAAAACTGTTTTTAAAAAGAGATTGCATATTGAATTGTTGCACAACGAATGGGCTTAAAAGCACAGAAACCAGCTGAAGAGCTGCAATAGAAATCCTGTTCAAAATAGTCTCTGTATGCTGTGCACGTGTGATAGTTGATTTGGATTTTTAAAAAACAATCTATACTCCTATGTGGTAGTAGTGTCCAATCAATTTAAAATGTATAGGGGACCGATTGGAGTAGCAGCAAGTCTTCAATCTTAAACGGTTGAGCATATTGCCATGTTCTTTTGGTCTGTTTTGCCCTGTGGTTGCTGCCAGTGTGGATGCTTTTAGAAGTGCAAAGGATATACATGTCAGGTCCTGACTGTAGAGAGGCCTCTAGGCTTCTCTATGGTTGTCACGGTCAGGGCTTGACAGTAGAGTTCTAGATAACTGTGTTTGGTTTTTGTTTTGGTCCCCAATTAGAGGCAGCTGCATTACGTTGTCTCTAACTGGGGATCCTATTTAAGTTCATGATTTTCCCACTTGCGTTGTGGATCTTTGGTTTGTGCATGTTGCACATCGGTTCATGGTTGCGTTTGTTATTTTTTGTCTTAAATAAAAAGAAATGTCTACCCACTATAGCTCTGCGCCACTTGTCCTGCCTTCGCACCATGACAATAAAACACTAAATATTCATTCATATGCTGAAATGCTTGTAAACACTTTACCTAGCAGCCAACCTGCTTGCACCAATCCCTTGAAATTACAGTAATATACTGTGAAATACAAACCCCTCCCCTCAATGAATTTAATTAATTCAGAATACGGTAGTATAAACTTTTTTACAGTATACTATAGTCAATTTTACGGTATTGTACTGTGTGTCATTACTCAGTACTTGCTTTGATACCTATTTACATTTCAGTAGGTGTACTGTAATATGAAATACAGAATTTTACTTGCCACACATATACACACACAAAAGCACACACACACAAACACCAGCCAGATCAGCCACACAAACGTACACACACACACATGCACGCATGCACACACAGAAAAATAAACACACATGCAAACGCACACACACGCACACACACACACAAAAGCACACACACACAAAAGCACACGAACACGCTAGCACACACAAAAGCACACATACACACACTTATAGCTGAGTATGCAGACACACACACACACACACACACACACTGATTCTCCTCCTTGCTAACCAACAGCTCAACGACAGCAACCCTTCAGGGACAAACAGAGCCAGAGCAGCAGGCGCTGAGGGAAGGAATGGGTTCAGGATCACTGGTCAACCCAGTGACAGTAACAAACAAAAGGACAGGACACACTCCAAGCTATGCTTAGACCCAGTCCCTCTAGGCTTAGACCCAGTCCCTCTACGCTTAGACCCAGTCCCTCTACGCTTAGACCCAGTCCCTCTAGGCTTAGACCCAGTCCATCTAGGCTTAGACCCAGTCTCTCTAAGCTTAGACCCAGTCCCTCTAGGCTTAGACCCAGTCCATCTAGGCTAAGACCCAGTCCATCTAGGCTTATACCCAGTCTCTCTAAGCTTAGACCCAGTCCCTCTAGGCTTAGACCCAGTCCATCTAGGCTAAGACCCAGTCCATCTAGGCTTATACCCAGTCTCTCTAAGCTTAGACCCAGTCCCTCTAGGCTTAGACCCAGTCCCTCTAGGCTTAGACCCAGTCCCTCTAGGCTTAGACCCAGTCCATCTAGGCTAAGACCCAGTCCATCTAGGCTTATAACCAGTCTCTCTACACTTAGACCCAGTCCCTCTAGGCTTATACCCAGTCCCTCTACGCTTAGACCCAGTCCCTCTACGCTTAGACCCAGTCCCTCTACGCTTAGACCCAGTCCCTCTAGGCAGCAACAGTTAAGATCATTCTCATATCTAGATTGAGCTACTAAACAGACCCTTCTGACTGCTATTGATATGGTTATTTTTCAACATAACCATGAAACATTGAGCTCTCTTCAGAAATTCACCTGTTTAAGACAGACAGACAGACAGACAGACAGACAGACAGACAGACAGACAGACAGACAGACAGACATAATGGCAGGCTGGCAGGGGGGCTTTTTCTTTCAGCTGCTGGAGAACGGTACACATCATATCAACATGGATCAGACTTAACCCGAGCTGAGCTGAGCAGAGTTCCCCAGTCCCTCGCAACATTTCACCATGGAAACCATCCCCAGACTAGCTGTGTGATTGGTTCGTGCACTCAACAGGCAGACAGCCTGTCTTACAACTTGCAAACTATTTTCCCCGGAGCTTTCTCCATTGTCTCCATAGTGATTCTGCCCTGTAGTGGTAATAACAGTGATTTTCCCATGACACCCTGAGAGAAACCACACACACATACAGACAAACACACACCATGCAATCCATCTGGGAGCTAGACAGCTAGGCTATAACCCGTCTGTCTGAAAGCTAGTTGGACATCATAAGAATTTTCCGCCACACATCAAAGGTCAGAGGGGCTTGATAATGCTCTTCATCTCTCTCTCTAGATAATGCTCCTCCATCATTCTTCATCTCTCTCTCTAGATAATGCTCCTCGATCATTCTTCATCTCTCTCTCTTGATAATGCTCCTCCATCATTCTTCATCTCTCTCTTGATAATGCTCCTCCATCATTCTTCATCTCTCTCTTGATAATGCTCCTCCATCATTCTTCATCTCTCTCTAATGATAATGCTCCTCCATCATTCTTCATCTCTCTCTCTTGATAATGCTCCTCCATCATTCTTTATCTCTCTCTTGATAATTCTCCTCCATCATTCTTTATCTCTCTCTTGATAATGCTCCTCCATCATTCTTTATCTCTCTCTTGATAATGCTCCTCCATCATTCTTTATCTCTCTCTTGATAATGCTCCTCCATCATTCTTTATCTCTCTCTTGATAATGCTCCTCCATCATTCTTCATCTCTCTCTTGATAATGCTCCTCCATTATTCTTCATCTCTCTCTTGATAATGCTCCTCCATTATTCTTTATCTCTCTCTTGATAATGCTCCTCCATTATTCTTTATCTCTCTCTTGATAATGCTCCTCCATCATTCTTCATCTCTCTCTTGATAATGCTCCCCCATTATTCTTCATCTCTCTCTTTGCCACCATCTTCAAAGGACAGGGACAGAAGGTGGAGGGACAGAGAGAGAACGGACACCAAATGCCAGCCTTACAGAAAAAAATGCCAGTGAAATGCCACTACTGGACATGCAGGGATTGTTCCATGACCCTCTCTAGATCAGTGTGTGGACGCATACATATGTACACACACACACACACACACACACACACACACACACACACGCACACACACACGCACGCACGCGCACGCACACACACGCACACACACACACACACACACACACACACACACACACACACACACACACAACCACACTAAAGTGAGCATGCATACACACACTTAAATTCACATGTGCACACATAGGTGAGCATGAAGGCACACACACACACACACACACACACACACACACACACACAGGCAGACACACAAAAGAGGATTATATTTTGAAAGAGTTTTCTTTTGTCATAGCAGAAAATAAACACATTGTGTTGTCTATAGCCTAGGTCTATTGATTGCATGAATGTAATTGGAAAGCAATACACAGCTGGGAGTATAAACAATGCTAACATCTTTCCTTGTCTGGCTGCATTACTGAATCTACCAGCGATGCTCTCTCACCCTCTCAGGGCCTTTAATTGCGTAATATGAGGCATGCCAACTGGGAACGCTCCATCAAACAGTGTTTGTTTTCTGCTTTTTCTCTATTCAGTGTTGAGAAAGGGATCTAAGCTAGGATATCTGGGCAAACAGTGGTATGTAAAACAGATGTATACTTAGCCTATATCTGCCTATAGGAGAACCCTTTTTGATTCCATGTAGAACCCTTTACACAAAGGGTTCTACCTGGATCCAAAATGGTTATACCTGGAACCAAAAAGGGTTCTACCTGAAACCAAAAAGGGTTCTTCAAAGGGTTCTCACCCTTATAGGTTCTAGATACAGTAGCACCTTTTTTTCTGTAGTGTAGTTGGCACTGTGATACTTGAAATTAACAAAGTATCTTTGTGTGCTAAGAACAAGGTACCAGTTTAGTTCTGTTCTACGGAGGACAGGTAGGCTTGGAGACAGGCTTGGAAACAATCTAACTGATGTTTGAACTAGAAATCTACTTGGCTGATGCATGGTGGCTCGGAAAGCAATGTAAAACACAGGTACAACACCAACTGTTGGGACAAAATACAGCGACAAAACCAACTGTGAGCCTCGAAACCCATCGTTCCTGGTCATTTGATCCAGATTGTGTGACTATAGACTGTTGAAAGCCCATCTACCCTCATGCCACCCCAGCTACCCTCATGCCACCCATCTACCCTCATTCCACCCCAGCTACCCTCATGCCACCCCATCTAACCTCATGCCACCCCATCTATCCTCATGCCACCCCATCTAACCTCATGCTATCCCATCTAACCTCATGCCACCCCATCTAACCTCATGCCACCCCATCTAACCTCATGCTATCCCATCTCACCTCATGCCACCCCATCTAACCTCATGCCACCCCATCTAACCTCATGCCACCCCATCTACCCTCATGCCACCCCATCTAACCTCATGCCATCCCATCTACCCTCATGCTATCCCATCTACCCTCATGCCACCCCATCTACCCTCATGCCACCCCATCTACCCTCATGCCACCCCATCTACCCTCATGCCACCCCATCTAACCTCAGTGATTAGTCTCAAAATAAAAATATACAGACAGTGGAATGAAGTTATGGATGAGAGGACTAAGGTCTGAATTCCAAACGGAAGAGAGCTAGAGCGGGAGAGAGAGAGAGAGAGAGAGCGGGAGAGAGAGAGAGAGAGAGAGAGAGAGAGAGAGAGAGAGAGAGAGAGAGAGAGAGAGAGAGAGAGAGAGAGAGAGAGAGAGAGAGAGAGAGAGAGAGAGAGAATGTATGTATGTGGGATAGGGGAAATGTGGCAAAGGCAAGTAAAACCCTTGTATATTGCATCTTCCAGACTTAAAACATAGAAGCTTTAGGTAACTATGGCAGGGTGGGTCCCGATTCTGTCATAATAGGTTTGTTTTACAAAATTATATAGATAGAACAGCAATTTATGTAGTTGATAATAGTGTTATTAAACACTTTATTAAAACATGTACTAGACTACACTCATATTGCAACTTCATCAGTAGGCCTGTAAATCCAAAAGCCAATATTTATCCTGCCTGCGGAGAACAAATGAGAGCCACTGTCTATCAAAGCCCAATAACAGGCCTATTGCTTCGGCCTAGCTCAAGACAGGCCTCAATATGGTGCTACCGCCCGCGCGCCCGGGATAACGGACTGATAATAATGACCGTATCTGTCACCACAATATATGTCTGTTTACTTATTCATGGAGGGATTACGGCTACTTTATTCAATCAATCCGCTTCCATTTGCGAAGCTTCACTGTATTAGATAAGCATTAATTAGGCTAGTTGTCTAGAGCGCAGAGGCGTCGAGCTTCGCTGTCCTCTCCTCAGAGGGGAGCCTTTTCATCGTCTTAACTGCCTAGTGTTGCTACAAAAGTTTATTGTTGGAAATAGTCAAGATAACAAAGGCCTCTGGTACGGTAGATCTATACACACAAACAGTTATGGGTTGAGTAACTGTTTTAATTGGTTGAGTAACTGTTATTAAAATGCACATCTGTGCCTAGATTGAAACAGATTGAAATGTTGTGTGAAGTCTAGGACGATATTGTATGTCCCCTAGCAAAGCAATAAATAGTGCAGACTGCAGCTGATGAAGATAATAGGAGAGAGAGAGGGAGAGAGAGAGAGAGAGAGAGAAAGCGAGAGAGAGAGGGAGAGAGAGACCCTTCCTAGTCGGCTTTATGATGGTATGCATGGGCTACAGCCCCAGAGACCCTTCCTAGTTGGCTTCATGATGGGATGTGTAGGCTACAGCCCCAGAGACCCTTCCTAGTTGGCTTTATGATGGTATGAATGGGCTACAGCCCCAGAGACCCTTCCTAGTTGGCTTCATGATGGGATGTGTAGGCTACAGCCCCAGAGACCCTTCCTAGTTGGCTTCATGATGGTATGTGTAGGCTACAGCCCCAGAGACCCTTCCCAGTTGGCTTCATGATGGTATGTGTAGGCTACAGCCCCAGAGACCCTTCCTAGTTGGCTTCATGATGGTATGTGTAGGCTACAGCCCCAGAGACACTTCCCAGTTGGTTTCATGATGGGATGAGTATAGCCCCAAGGCCACTACTTGAGTGAGCTGCTACATAATGAATGATACAATGTAACAGAATAGTGTGCGCCAACCTTACTCTTTAGTCCATGTCAACTGAAATCAATCAATAGACTATTGAATTATGATCTCTCTTGTGAATGCATCCGTAACCATAAAATGAACCCAAACTCAAACTCAAGTTGGCAATACAACAGCAACATGAAATCCAAACCATGTGCATTTACAGAGAGAATTTGGGAACATACAACGCTGGATCTGGATGGGAAATAAATTGAGCCAGAATCCCGTGCGCTGCTCAAGACTCTCAGTCTTTTAAGGGCAGTGTTGCAGTGCCTGAATGAAAACAAAAGACGAAGTATGGGCCGCTCGTCCTTCTCGTTTCGCATCACATGCAGATCCAAGCTTCTCAGTGAGCAGAACTGGTTGAAAGAGGTATTTTCAACATCTTGTGCTCATAGGGTTAGCTGGGTTGAATCACCTCTTCCAACCTGGTCTCATAGATTAGACGTAACATAGTAAATGACACTGAAATTAGTATGATACGTTACATTTGGCATGGGAACATAAGACAGAAGGTTACTTAAGGAAAAAACAGAAAGAGAGTGCTTGGTTGGGGTGGATGGGTAGGCGTATAATGTGAACGTCTAGCAACTCAAAGGTTGAGTGTTCTAGTCTCATTACGGAGAACTTTAGCATTTAAGCTAATTTGCAACTTTTTAACTACTTACTACTTTTGAGCTACTATGCACATACTTAGCATGTTAGCTAACCCTTCCCCTAACCCTAACCCTAACTCTAACCTTAACCCTTTAACCTAACTCCTAACCTTAACCCTAACGCCTCCTAAGTTTCGCAAATTCGTAACCTATTGTACATTTTGCAAATCTGTAATTATCATACAATTTGTAATTCAGAATACATAATACGAAATGGATGATGGACATCCACAAATTATTACATACCATACCAGACATAACATATCATACTCAATGGTGTGTCTCGGATTTATGTACAGAATAATAGATACCAGGTTGCCTCTTCCTTTGGCACCGCAGGCTAGCCTAACCGCTGTCTGCCATCAACCGATAACCCGACGAACCCGTGCCCTGGCTGTCTAGTTGTGTGTGGCGCGGTGCACTGAAGATGTGCATCCAATATAATTTCCGATGTTAATTAGGGCAAGTATTGTGATTGCGTAACAGCATCAGCAACATTCACTCCTCCGACAACAGGCTTTGTCCATTCAGCATAATATCACCGTCATACAAATAGGACCATGTCATGAGTCAATAACATTTTCCTCACGTTTTCAGGGGTGAGGTCAGAAGCTGATGTGAGAGCACTTAACTTTGTACTTACGCCTCTAAACCCGTGTGTTCATCGGTGTGCAGCTCATAGTTTCCCTGACAACATCACAATAGTGATCAGCAGCAGGTCTCCGAATGTTACACTTCTCACATCTGAAATGCCTCACAATGTATTACGTGCATGTCAGATATAGGCTACCCTGCCCTGTTAATCAATTAAATTAAATTCAAAGCCTAAAGTGAGAATCTGCTTTAGATATGAACACTCTTTCGTGCACGTTGCATGAGACGGTTTTGAACGGAGATCGTTTGGAAACAACAGTGTGCTTAGGCTACTCCGAGCAGCACCTAACACAGAACACCCGGCCAGAGCAGTGCTATAATAGGGACAAGTCATTCCAACCATGACCGCTATTCTGTCACCATGATCTCAAGAGCAGCCGAGACGCAGTCAACAGGCCAGGCAAGGATGGACTGGAATCATATGGACCGAGCCCGGAGCTCACCTCAATGCGTTTTCACCATGCACGGAGACCGCCAGCCCAGAAGAGAAAAATCACGTACCTTCACTTGACACACCAGGCTTCCGCGCGACCCGAGCGATGGGGCCTGACGAAGTTGGAGTCTGACGCAGCGGCAATGTTTTGGTCCAACATCGGGTGGAAAACGCTGCGGCGGAAACAGGAACTGGAGAAGGCTGAAGTCGGAATAGTCACTAATGCATGTGGCTCCGTCGGAGGAGACTCTAGTTGACTATAAGCTGCAGTGCGCATGTATGCCCGAGTCAAATTGCTGTACTGGAGCCGCATTGATAGTTGGCCCTGTGGCACCGATGATTGGGTTTACGTCCCCTCCGCCGCTCCTCTCCCCGCAGTTTGACAATCTGCTACCTAGTGCCACTGCATCGGCGTCGGGGAGAGAGAGAGGGATGGACGTCACATAGCCTATATAAGCACTTGGAGAGCAAGGAAGCGACCATGGCACTTTTTGGTCACTGTGCACAAAACGCAAGGGCTCATCCGCGGCACGGTAGGCCTTAATGTCAATTTGGCCACTTTTCATTTTATGACATTGCACATGTCATCATTTTAAGTGCCAAATATGTATGTGCAGTAAAATTAAATAGCGCTGGCAAGAGCTAATCCTTTTACAGTACCGGCTACCAGGCTGACCAGGGTCACTGCAATTCAATTTTCCCTTCACACAACTATAAAACACGGCCGTAAAACGTGGACATATTCATACTCGGCCATCTCCTTGTATGGACAGTGGCCTAGTCACTGTCTACCCTCTCATCTCCATCACAGTTCATAGAGTGGGGTCAGCTAATTCAATTACGTTTTATTGATATAGGCAATCAGCTTACTAATCAGATATATGTGCATCGAATCAGCAAAAGTTCAGAGTCAGTAACACTATGATGAATTGGGGTTTAAGATAATAAAAACCGACAACTTTGCCAGTTTCATTTAGTTTCAACATGAATACAAATTGGTCCAAGGAAAGAGCACTTCAGTAACCACGCGCAGTGTTAGTCCTCATGCTGCGGGGTGAAGTTTCCCGGACAGATCTAGGATAAACTTCCCCTCCCCCAGCCCTCAACCATTGGGAACATTGAAAAACTGACCCAAGATCAGCGTCTAGGGGCATCTTCACCCTACTCTACTCCCCAGTGCTACATATCCTCGCACTTTCCCCCTACACCTAAGAGTATTAGGCCTATACTAAGGGTACAGGTCTAGATTAAATAGGCTCGGACTTAAAACGACTAAGATCTGTTATCTATGGCAATACTCAATACAGACCATTTAAGATTAAATGCTGTGGCTGTGCGTTTTCTAGGCATAACATTCTAAAATTAAAACTGCTTTCGTCTGTAAAGGAATGAGGGAAAACTCTTTATTCAATGGTCAGGATTGTCACTGGCTTTTTCTTACACAGTAGTGCCACCCGGTGTCCAGAAGGCAATACTACACCGTCTGTTTCCAAGGGCACATTTGAGATAGACAGCCCAGTTATTACCCAAACAACTAACGGGTTTACCTTGTCTCAACTGTCATGAGTGTAAAATGTCCGCTGGTGGCGCTAATGTAACCGAATAAGCTAATAGCGGCGTTTCAGCGCCACTGAAGCGGACAGCGACATAATTGAGATTCCGAAGTTCAAATGCACATGGCAACGGACAGCGACAGTCTCAGATGCAGCCTCTTACTAGTGTAGTGCCTAGAAGCTGGTTAAATCAAAAGTATTTTAACTTTATTACATCGTTGCAAATACTTTGCCAGGTCTTTAGTATTTCTTTGTTTTGTCCGTCATTCCGTTTTATTCTTATTTATTCCCATTTCAAGATTCCTCTAACATAGCAGTTTTAGGAGACTTGATGGTGTGATATTGCTACTCAGGTCATATTTGTAATGGATTGCTATGTCTACATGCTCTGGAGTAACCTAGGTCATTGAGGTCACAGAGGTCAGGGATACAGAGAGGTGAAGGGTCATTCACAGACCATGATGCAATTGGGTTTATTATACTGTACCCGAGACGGAAAAGGAAGCGAGACATTTCAAATCAAATCGAATTAAATGTTATTTGTCACATGCTCCGAATATAACAGGTGTAGACCTTACAGTGAAATGCTTACTTACAAGCCCTTAACCAACAATGCAGTTCAAGAAATAGTGTTAAGAAAATATTGACTAAATAAAATAATGTAAAAAACATAAACGAATCAAATCAAAATAATTTGTTCCTTTTTTCTAGTACATATACAGTCAATGAACTAAGCAGACCAGACCCAGCTGGTATCACATACAGACCAGACCCAGCTGGTATCACATACAGACCAGACCCAGCTGGTATCACATACAGACCAGACCCAGCTGGTATCACATACAGACCAGACCCAGACACCCCATAAGACCAGGCACCTCATGCTAAAATAAAATTTTTGCATCTACTTATTGTCACGGATCCCTCCGGTACTGTTGCTCATTCCATGCACCAGTTCCGGAGGTCTATGTCACCGGCCTCTACGAGTGATTGAACTCTCATTACTGGTTCCCATTCCGCTGATTAGTAATTGTATAAATGTGCCCTTGTTCACCATTGTGTGGTCGATTAATGTTCCAATGTCCGTTGGTCGTGTGAGTACCTGTGCTTTGTTGTTTTGGCTTTCGTGCCGCTTGTATTGTGCACTTGTGATTTCGGGTCTCATCCAGTGTATTTATTACGGGTCTCATCCCGTGTATTTATTACGTTTCTCATCCCGTGTATTTATTACGGGTCTCGCCCGTGTATTTATTACGGGTCTCGCCCCGTGTATTTATTATGGGTCTATCCCTGTGTATTTATTACGGGTCTCATCCCGTGTATTTATTATGGATCTATCCCCGTGTATTTATTACGTGTCTATCCCTGTGTATTTATTACGGGTCTATCCCCGTGTATTTATTACGGGTCTCATCCTGTGTATTTATTACGGGTCTCATCCTGTGTATTTATTACAGGTCTCATCCTGTGTATTTATTACGGGTCTCATCCTGTGTATTTATTACGGGTCTCATCCTGTGTATTTATTACGGGTCTCATCCTGTGTATTTATTACGGGTCTATCACCTGTGTATTTATTACGGGTCTATCACTGTGTATTTATTCAAGGTACTCCTCGCTCTTTTGTTTGTGTTTTGTATACGTGGTTTAATTTGGGTAATTAATAATTGTTTTGTATTTTGGTCCATTAATATCACCTCGTTTGCATATTTTAATACAATATTTCAGATAAATTGTAATACAAAAAAGTATTATATTTGTGTCCACATTCAACTGGCAAAACTTAATTGAGATGTGATTCATGTAAAAAAAAATAAAAGCCTATTAGGCTGTGGTGCCTGGCCATAAGCAGACCGGAACTGTGACCATTTTTTCCAATGGGGCGTCTTCATTTAACCACCATCTTTGACTGTACTATACTGCTCTCTGTTTCCACCAGATGTCAGTGCTGCTCCTTTTAAAGAACTACTGAGAGTTGAGACTTTCGGATCATTCTGCTGTCTCTTATACTGTCCTCTCTTTTCATCATCATCATTGTCGTCATCATCATCGGCTTCTTCTTCTTCATCATCATTATTGTCATAATTGTCATCATCCCCGTCTTCTTCTTCTTCTTCATCACCACAGTCACCATCATCATCACCCTCATCTTGATTATTGTTGTGCTTAGTTAAATTAGAAAGTAATTATTGTAATGACAATGTCAATAACGGTGAAAGCGAGGAATTATTGTACTGACAGTGGCACTAATGGTGCTAGCTAGTAATTATTGTAAAGACAGTGGCACTAATGGTGCTAGCTAGTCATTATTGTAATGGCACTGGCACTAACGGTGCTAGCTAGTCATTATTGTAATGGCAGAGGCACTAACGGTGCTAGCTAGTCATTATTGTAATGGCACTGGCACTAACGGTGCTAGCTAGTCATTATTGTAAAGACAGTGGCACTAACGGTGCTAGCTAGTCATTATTGTAAAGACAGTGGCACTAACGGTGCTAGCTAGTCATTATTGCAATAGCAGTGGCACTAACGGTGCTAGCTAGTCATTATTGCAATAGCAGTGGCACTAACGGTGCTAGCTAGTCATTATTGCAATAGCAGTGGCACTAATGACGCTAGCTAGGAATGATTTTAATACAGTCACAGTAGCACTAATGGTGCTAGCTAGCAAAGAGTTTGGAGGTCAACGGCACTGTGGTGTGATATTGTAACTGTATTGTAGGGCTGTGACCATTATGAAGTTATGACACCCCGGTCTCAAAAACTAACTGTTTTGACTTCTGGGCACTTTTGGAAATGAAGCTTCTCCTCCACTGGTGTAACACAATTCCTCTGGAACCCCCCACAACTGTGCTGTATAGCCTACAGTATCTGAACCTGCATGACACGAGCTGCGTTCGCGCTCTCTCCCACCATGGATAGAAAGTTGTGTGTAAAGTCAGTCTTTTAATGCCAAATAATAGTCGGTCCACCCTCAAAACACTAGCTTACTAGGGATTGTTTCATAATGCAGTGTAGCCTACTACCTAAAGCTATATACAGTATTCAGCTGCTATTTATACACTTTGCATAAAAATGACACATCAAATAGCCAAACAATGAAGAAAAATCCTTAGCTTAAGTATACATTCAGCCACTATTTACTGTTGAACTCAGTAGGTTTTGTCTGGCTAATAGCCAACACAATCAAGGTAAATGAAATTCAATCCAACTCGAGACTCCCCTGGGCTTCTGAAGTCCTCCTGAGACATTGTACATTATATGTCCATTGCGCTTCACAAGATTTAACCAAAATATTGAACGATGCATGCCAAGATATACCAGAGATAAGGGACTGTTGATATTGCAACCGCACAACTCAAACACCAGTTCATCAGTATGAAGAAACGAGCAGATAGCCCTTTTAGTTTGAGCCCTTAAGAACTGCCGTCCGCTCAATTGCATCTGCCAATTTATTGGCTGTCTAGTGTCCATACAGCCTGTCCCCAGAGCTTCCTATACACCTAATCTCTTTCCGTATTGAGTTGAGGCTGGCAATTAAAGAGAATGTGAGGCTCAATTAAAGATGTTACAGAACTGCTGTATTTGAAGCCCTCCTCGCATCTGCCCAGTTTCCCTGATGATGTTACGGCAATCAAGCTGTTTTTAACCATCCCTATAACTGTCGCTTCTGCAGATAGATCGTTTTCTAAACTAAGACTCATACAACTACCTAAGAAGCATTAGGCTCTTGGTCTGCTATGAGCTTTAGAACACTTGACTAAGCTCCACTAATTGCACTGGCGCCGTTGTAGCCTTGACAACGGAATCTTTTCGCCGACGTCCCCTTACTTTCAATCAGTTCAATTATTTATATTTCAAGGCCTGAGGCACTTTGATCAGCCACATTCCCGAAGGCCGAAAAACAAAGACGTAGTAAACAGGGAAATGAAAAAGGTTTAGGTTTGACGTTTTGCATGGTTACTGTCAAAATGATACAAAATGATTTAAAATAGACATCGATTACAGGCGCATGGGCTCCCCCTCCTTGTGGGGACTACTCCCAACGCGTCGTTCTGCTCGTAAAAGTATTACAATCTTTACCCACTTATGTAAAAAAAACAAAAAACTGCTTAGGTAAACTGTACCTATCTTGAAAATAAACTATAATTCCCCCTCATTAAATACATGTATTGAGAAAATTATTACCATTTTTATTTTTAGTTCACGGGTTGTGTTTACACTTTTATATTGTGCCAACCTTACTGTATAGTGGTACATTATCTTTATGTTAGGTTATCTTTGGGTTATGTTATCTTTTTATGTTATCTTTATGTAGGTTATCTTTTATTATGTTATATTTATGTTAGGTTATATTTATGTTATGTTGTTTTCTTGTTGTGTTATTTGTATGTATATTATCTTCATGCAGGTTATATTTATGTAGGTTATCTTTATGTTAGGTTATCTTTATGTTAGGTTGTCTTTGTTAGGTTATTTTTGTTAAGGAAATTAATTTTTTAGTTTACCTTTATTTAACTTGGAAAGTCAGTAGGTTATCTTTATGAGTTAAATCTTTATTCTCTTTGACCCTTTAGTTATGTGACATTTTGGCTTGATGGGAAAAGAACACTTGGTAAACATACAACTCATCAGTGGTTGCATACAGTACATGCACTCTGAACGTGCACTCTGAACGTGCACTCTGATTGTGCATTCTAAACGTGCACTGAACGTGCACTCTGAACGTGCAATCTGAACATGCACTCTGAACATGCACTCTGAACATGCACTCTGAACATGCACTCTGAAAAGGCCAAGTGCTTAACAGCACATTAAAACATGGACAAGAGGTTGAGCACCGGACATGAGGGCTTTACAAATGTCATAGCTATTCTAATATAGGTATTCTAATCTAGGTATTCTAATCTAGGTATTCTAATCTAGGTATTCTAATATAGGTATTCTAATATAGGTATTCTAATCTAGGTATTCTAATCTAGGTATTCTACTCTAGGTATTCTAATCTAGGTATTCTACTCTAGGTATTCTAATCTAGGTATTCTAATCTAGGTATTCTAATCTAGGTATTCTAATCTAGGTATTCTAATCTAGGTATTCTACTCTAGGTATTCTAATCTAGGTATTCAACTTTAGGTATTCTAACCTAGGTATTCCAATCTAGTTATTCCAATCTAGTTATTCTAATCTAGTTATTTTAATATAGGTATTCTACTCTAGGTATTCTAATCTAGGTATTCTACTCTCGGTATTCTACTCTACACTCTTAGAAATAAGGGTTCCAAAAGTGTTCTTCAGCTGTCCCAATAGGAGAACCCCTTGAGGAACCCTTTTCGGTTCCAGATGGAACTATTTTGGAGAAAGGGTGGAACCCAATAAGGTTCTATCTGGAACCGAAAAGGGTTCTACCTGGAACCGAAAAGGGTTCCTCAAAGGGTTCGACTATGGGGAGAGCCAAAGAAACCTTTTAGGTTCTACATAGCACTCTAATCTATGTATTCTACTGGTCAGACTAATACAGGAGAATACAAAGTGAGGCCGTTCTGCACACTAACATTCCACATTTACCTACATACATGCATACATGCATACATGCATACATGCATACATACATACATACATACATACATACATACATACATACATACATACATACATACATACATACATACATACATACATACATACATACATACATACATACATACATACGCATTCATGCACACACACACAGACACACACCATTTCAAATACCCTGAGCATGTCAACTGAACATTTAAATTGAATGTTGGACCTTGAGATGGCCACTGCCTTTACAAAATGAAGTTGAGCTGGTTGATTGCATACTGTAATTTCTGAGATAGTGTGCTATCTACAAGAACACCTGGCGCTCAGAGAGGGGGAGGGTGTGTGATAATGGTTGGAGTAAGGTGGAGAGTGTACATAGTGTGTGTGTGCGTGTGTGTGTGTGTGCTCTTAAATACAGTGTGTGGGTACCTGAAACTCGTGCTCAGTTGGGGGTGTGTTTTAGGTGGTAGACATATTTTTCCTGCTTTCTCAAACATTCCATATCTTTGTGGGAGAGGAGTACATAGGAGAGAGGAGTACATAGGAGAGAGAGGAGTACATAGGAGAGAGAGAAGGACAGCTGCCAAAGTGACGACTCCGTACAACAGTACGGACAGCAGCACATTCATAGTGACAGACAGGCATTGACGGAACAGTGGCCACGTCTGCGTCCCAAATGGCATGCTATTCCCTAGTGCGCTATAGGCCCATAGGCCTTTAGTCAAAAGTAGTGCACTATATAGGGAATAAGGTGATTCCACGCCAGCAGCAGCGGAAGATATGTTTGGTAGCTCAGGTTGTTCTGGCAATTCTCACTTAGAAACTTTATGGGAGGAAGGATGTTTGACATGATTTTTACATTTTTACAAGCATTTCATTACATCTGCTGAATATGTGGATGGACCAATACAATTTAATTTGATTTTATTTGAATGAGGGGGCATTTTAGGCCTTTTTTATGATACAGACATCATATTGACCTCCTGTAAGACCTTATGATCTGTGAACTGTACATGATACAGACAACATATTGACCTCCTGTAAGACCTTATGATCTGTGAACTGTACATGATACAGACAACATATTGACCTCCTGTAAGACCTTATGATCTGTGAACTGTACATGATACAGACAACATATTGACCTCCTGTAAGACCTTATGATCTGTGAACTGTACATGATACACACAACATATTGACCTCCTGTAAGACCTTATGATCTGTGAACTGTACGTGAAACAGACAACATATTGACCTCCTGTAAGACCTTATGATCTGTGAACTGTACATGATACAGACAACATATTGACCTCCTGTAAGGCCTTTTGATCTGTGAACGGTACATGATACAGACAACATATTGATCTCCTGTAAGACCTTAAGATCTGTGAACTATACATGATATAGACAACATCTTGACCTCCTGTAAGACCCTATGATCTGTGAATTGTACATGATACAGACAACGTATTGGTGTCATTATAATCCTTATAGAATGTGCGTGTGTGTGTGTTTGTGTGTGCATGTGTGTGTGCGTGCGTGTGTGTGTTTGAGTGTGTGCGTGTGTCTGTGTGAATGCAT
This sequence comes from Thymallus thymallus, assembly GCA_023634145.1. Taxonomy (NCBI): domain Eukaryota; kingdom Metazoa; phylum Chordata; class Actinopteri; order Salmoniformes; family Salmonidae; genus Thymallus; species Thymallus thymallus. Next base: position 6,153,866 of record CM042412.1, read on the forward strand.
TTGATGCAAGCCAAACACGTTCACATTCTCTATGCAAGTCCTATGCTAGACAACGCTGAAATAAATATGTTGATTTTCAGACAGGCGTCATCCCGCCAGCCTCTTTTGGCAAGGCAGTCTCTTTCCCCCTGCCTACACAACAAGCAGAGCAGAAGCTCTACAGCAAAACATAGAGCCATGGCTTGGCCCCTAACAAGATTAATTCACTTCATAATGACTGTATCTATAATTTCTGTCTGAGAGGAGATGAGGCCAATCTTTCACTAGCATAGCATGGACTCTCAGACCGATGCAATGCCTCACCGCACTACATCCACTCTTTACTGATCAGAATAGTATTGCAACACCTATCTCTCTGGTGCTGTGTACTCTACCATGGTGCCATGATGCCAGCCCTATCCTTCACAGACTTGGGTTCAAATTGTTTTTTTTCTTCTTTCAAATACTTTGACCGTTGCATTGAGCATGACTAGAGTGTCAGATGGGCTGGATTTGCACTTTTGGGAATACTCTATTAGTTCACAGATAAAGAATTTGAAAGAAAACAAATGCTATTTGAACCTGATTGTCTGACACTTTGCCAAGCCTTGGAGATTCAGCCTACTGAGAGGGTGTGGGGATTCACCGTCCACCCAGGTTCAGCCTACTGAGAGGTGGGTGGGGATTCACCGTTCACCCAGGTTCAGCCTACTGAGAGGGAGGTGGGGATTCACCGTTCACCCAGGTTCAGCCAACTGAGAGGGAGGTGGGGATTCACCGTTCACCCAGGTTCAGCCAACTGAGAGGGAGGTGGGGATTCACCGTTCACCCAGGTTCAGCCTACTGAGAGGGTGTGGGGATTCACCGTTCACCCAGGTTCAGCCTACTGAGAGGGAGGTGGGGATTCACCGTTCACCCAGGTTCAGCCTACTGAGAGGGAGGTGGGGATTCACCGTTCAACCAGGTTCAGCCTACTGAGAGGGTGTGGGGATTCACCGTTCACCCAGGTTCAGCCTACTGAGAGGGAGGTGGGGATTCACCGTTCACCCAGCTTCAGCCTACTGAGAGGTGGGTGGGGATTCACCGTTCACCCAGGTTCAGCCTACTGAGAGGTGGGTGGGGATTCACCGTTCACCCAGGTTCAGCCTACTGAGAGGGAGGTGGGGATTCACCGTTCACCCAGGTTCAGCCTACTGAGAGGTGGGTGGGGATTCACCGTTCACCCAGGTCAAATAGTACTACACCCTTCTCGTTTAGGTGTAGTTGAACAGTGTGTGTATGTGTTTGTGTGAGTGTCACTTTTCAAGGGGGTAACCAGGGCGTATAAGCATGGCTGGGCTGCTATAGGCCAAGAGGCTACGGTAAACAAGTCTGAAGCGCTTCCCAGGACTTCTTATACATTTCTGCCAGGATGTTAATATTGCAGCTCAGAGGAGCAGGGAGGGACGCCACAGCGGGCGACTACAGTCATTACTGCAGGGGTGGGGAGAAGGGTTGTGCGTGTGTGTGTGTGTGTGTGTGTGTGTGTGTGTGTGTGTGTGTGTGTGTGCGTGTGCGTGTGCGTGTGTGTGTGTGTGTGTAGCTCTGGAAGAGCATTTACCATCACCGTGGCTGCTTCCTCGTCATACCATCACCCAAGAGACACATATCCGCCAATGAGTTTTTCGCATACTGTTTATACAGCCCTTTGTACTACATTGGACTACCCACTCAAGCATATAGGCTGCAGTTGCCTCAAATACAAATATGCAAGCATAGCTGTAAATGTGTCAAATTATGATACACTATGATATCATGAATTATATCTATTGTTATGACCTTAGGAGATTCTGGAAAAGCCCAGAGATGTTGAGAGGGCTAGAGGGCCAGCTGTATAGTCTGTACAAATATATTCAGTTGGTTAGTAAATTATCCTTGAAAATACAGTTATTTTACATTTTTTTAAATGTAGTTGTCATCTCAAAAATCTAGTTGTCATTTCATTACTTGAATATGAAATCAACATAAGATAAATGCATGCTGTTACTTAAGTATTTGTGTATCAAAACAACTAGAAGGGAAACTGTATTTCATTGACAAAATGTTCTAACTATTTATATCAACTAAATCATTTTTAATTCTTGATACAACTTGCCAATGGTAAACATTTTTGGTGGACTTTATGATACTTTTACACAATGTTGTAGGCATGTTGTAGGCATGTTGTAGGTATGTTGTAGGCATGTTTTAGGCATGTTGTAGGTATGTTGTAGGCATGTTTTAGGTACAGTGGGGAGAACAAGTATTTGATACACTGCAGATTTTGCAGGTTTTCCTACTTACAAAGCATGTAGAGGTCTGTAATTTTTATCATAGGTACACTTCAACTGTGAGAGACGGAATCAAAAACAAAAATCCAGAAAATCACATTATATGATTTTTAAATAATTAATTTGCATTTTATTGCATGACATAAGTATTTGATCACCTACCAACCAGTAAGAATTCCGGCTCTCAAAGACCTGTTAGTTTTTCTTTAAGAAGCCCTCCTGTTCTCCACTCATTACCTGTATTAACTGCACCTGTTTGAACTCGTTACCTGTATAAAAGACACCTGTCCACACACTCAATCAAACAGACTCCAACCTCTCCACAATGGCCAAGACCAGAGAGCTGTGTAAGGACATCAGGGATAAAATTGTAGACCTGCACAAGGCTGGGATGGGCTACAGGACAATAGGCAAGCAGCTTGGTGAGAAGGCAACAACTGTTGGCGCAATTTTTCGAAAATAGAAGAAGTTCAAGATGACGGTCAATCTCCCTCGGTCTGGGGCACCATGCAAGATCTCACCTCGTGGGGCATCAATGATCATGAGGAAGGTGAGGGATCAGCCCAGAACTACACGGCAGGACCTGGTCAATGACCTGAAGAGAGCTGGGACCACAGTCTCAAAGAAAACCATTAGTAACACACTACGCCGTCATGGATTAAAATCCTGCAGCGCACGCAAGCCAGCGCATGTCCAGGCCCGTCTGAAGTTTGCCAATGACCATCTGGATGATCCAGAGGAGGAATGGGAGAAGGTCATGTGGTCTGATGAGACAAAAATAGAGCTTTTTGGTCTAAACTCCACTCGCCGTGTTTGGAGGAAGAAGAAGGATGAGTACAACCCCAAGAACACCATCCCAACCGTGAAGCATGGAGGTGGAAACATCATTCTTTGGGGATGCTTTTCTGCAAAGGGGACAGGACGACTGCACCGTATTGAGGGGAGGATGGATGGGGCCATGTATCGCGAGATCTTGGCCAACAACCTCCTTCCCTCAGTAAGAGCATGAAGATGGGTCGTGGATGGGTCTTCCAGCATGACAACGACCCGAAACACACAGCCAGGGCAACTAAGGAGTGGCTCCGTAAGAAGCATCTCAAGGTCCTGGAGTGGCCTAGCCAGTCTCCAGACCTGAACCCAATAGAAAATCTTTGGAGGGAGCTGAAAGTCTGTATTGCCCAGCGACAGCCCCGAAACCTGAAGGATCTGGATGGAGGAGTGGGCCAAAATCCCTGCTGCAGTGTGTGCAAACCTGGTCAAGAACTACAGGAAACATATGATCTCTGTAATTGCAAACAAAGGTTTCTGTACCAAATATTAAGTTCTGCTTTTCTGATGTATCAAATACTTATGTAATGCAATAAAATACAAATTAATTACTTAAAAATCATACAATGTGATTTTCTGGATTTCTTGAAGAGTACATATGATAAAAATTACAGACTTCTACATGCTTTGTAAGTGGGAAAACCTGCAAAATCGGCAGTGTATCAAATACTTGTTCTCCCCACTGTATGTAGGAATGTTGTAGGCACGTTTGAAGAAAGAAAATGAGGTGTAATGGACCATGATGAACTGATATTAAAACGGTCAGACAAACTGCTGTTCATTGATGATACTGTCGATTATTAAGTTGAATCTTAGCCATTTGTATTATTCAGGACTTAATATATCAGTGTTTGTGGAATATTTTATTACAAGTTTATATTTTTATTATTTTTATATTATTATTTTTTAAAAATACATCAAATACTCAAAAAGCTCATGCAATTAACGTTACATGTAGTTGCCTCATTTTTTAAAAGTGTAACTAGCTCAATAGTTTTTACGGTGTAGCTCAAGTCCAGCTGAGCCCCTGGTCACACAGTCTTAACCATGGTAAATGAGCACTCTCACACTGGGCCGACTGGCTAGGGTCCTCCCTCTCCATCCGCTCCACTGGCCTCTGCTCTCCTCCAACACTCAGAGCCCCTTTAACGTTTTCCAACACAGGCCAGAGCCAGCTGGCTTTATTAGAGTTTGAAAAGTGTACCTTTAAAATGTTCACCCTTTCTTTTGTACTCAGACTCTTTCTTCCTTTCTCTTTTTTGTCTTTCATTCTCTCTCTTACATCCCCCCTCTCTCTATATTGCTGTTACTCTATGTTTCATTCAATCTCTCTCTCTCTCTCTCTCTCTCTCTCTCTCTCTCTCTCTCTCTCTCTCTCTCTCTCTCTCTCTCTCTCTCTCTCTCTTAATCCCTCATCTTAGCTCACACCAGTGCTTCTGCCTGGACTGGCTTCATATTAACCCTTGGATACATTGAAACAACTCTCTAAGCACCAGTCTGCCACAAGATACCAGCTATAGACATATTTCTACAGTCAACTCAAACACTCTCCCATTAAGAAAATCAGCTCATCCATTTTGTTGTGGATTTCCCCTAATGGATAGGATCTAGGTCATATGTGCCAAACCAAACACAAATCCTAAGATTTACAGGTGTATCACATTCTGACATGTTGTTGCGTATAAAACATGGCCCCTGAAAATTCAGGTTAGTTGTGTTTTGACAGTATTCAGGTTAGTTGTGTTGTGACAGTATTCAGGTTAGTTGTGTTGTGACAGTATTCAGGTTAGTTGTGTTGTGACAGTATTCAGGTTAGTTGTGTTGTGACAGTATTCAGGTTAGTTGTGTTGTTACAGGGCATGGTCCTGTCCCCCTTCCTGTTCACCCTCTACACCTCGGACTTCAGATATAACTCTGAAACATGCCAGTATTCAGGTTAGTTAGTTGTGTTGTGACAGTATTCAGGTTAGTTGTGTTGTGACAGTATTCAGGTTAGTTGTGTTGTGACAGTATTCAGGTTAGTTGTGTTGTGACAGTATTCAGGTTAGTCGTGTTGTGACAGTATTCAGGTTAGTCGTGTTGTGACAGTATTCAGGTTAGTTGTGTTGTGACAGTATTCAGGTTAGTTGTGTTGTGACAGGGAATGGTCCTGTCCCCCTTCCTGTTCACCCTCTACACCTCGGACTTCAGATATAACTCTGAAACATGCCAGTATTCAGGTTAGTTGTGTTGTGACAGTATTCAGGTTAGTTGTGTTGTGACAGTATTCAGGTTAGTTGTGTTGTGACAGTATTCAGGTTAGTTGTGTTGTGACAGGGAATGGTCCTGTCCCCCTTCCTGTTCACCCTCTACACCTCGGACTTCAGATATAACTCTGAAACATGCCAGTATTCAGGTTAGTTAGTTGTATTGTGACAATATTCAGGTTAGTTGTGTTGTGACAGTATTCAGGTTAGTTGTGTTGTGACAGTATTCAGGTTAGTTGTGTTGTGACAGTATTCAGGTTAGTCGTGTTGTGACAGTATTCAGGTTAGTCGTGTTGTGACAGTATTCAGGTTAGTTGTGTTGTGACAGTATTCAGGTTAGTTGTGTTGTGACAGTATTCAGGTTAGTTGTGTTGTGACAGTATTCAGGTTAGTTGTGTTGTGACAGTATTCAGGTTAGTTGTGTTGTGACAGTATTCTGCTGGAAGCCTTGTGTAGGGAGAGGTGGAGGTCACTGACTGCCAATGCACCAACAAATTAATTATCTTAGACAACTAAAAAAACAATCAATTGCAGAGGTGGTTCAGTTCAACGTACAGTTTTTCTTGCCGTTTCAATAGCTGTGTGCGTGAGGAGCAAACAGAGAGCTCTTTTCTGAAGGCTTGTTAATGCCTCTGTAACCTTATGCTAGGAAGAAGACAAGAAGGCTGGGTGTTTTTGCCAAGATCACAAGCTGCAGCAATTATCTCAGAGTTGGAGTTCGACGTAACGAATCGGTTCTGGTCACTGAGCCTCCACAGAATGTAAACAATTTCTAACAGGCAAATCAGACTGCGTTTCACTCCCTGCAGAGTTGGTTTACGTCATAATCCTATATCATTAGTGGAGAATATGTCATAATCCTACAAAGAGACATGGCATTGCCTTGCCTACGGAAATATACACATCTTTGGGGGCTTAGTTAGTTAAATCCTGGGTTCTTTGTGGTGCAAAGTGCAAGCAATACCTTAACCTTCAAAAATATAGAGAACGTCTTTTCTGGCGTATTTGTAATATGTCTGCAATATAAAATATAAGTAATAGTCATTATAGTGACATGAGTAGTATGTCAGCATAGGTTATAACTAAGTCATTATGGTGACATAAGTAATATCTCAGAATATTCTAATGACACCTGTTGTATTCCTCCTAGACCTACTACTTCACATGAAAACATATTTATTTGTAAGGTGATGCGAAATAAACTAAGCTCTTTTGCAATTCAGCTAAAATATATTAATCATGGCATAAAAACAAATTAAGCCTATTAATACATGACTGTGTCAGAACGGGCAGTGAGCAACACAGGGGCCCCCCAGGGAACGGTCCTGTCCACCTTCCTGTTCACCCTCTACACCTCGAACTTCAGATATAACTCTGAAACATGCCACCGGCAGAAGTTCTCGGATGACTCCGCAATTGTAGGGAGCATCAGGGGTGGGCAGCAGGAGGAGTACAAGAGCACAATCAATGACTTTGTGGTGTCGTGTGAGCAGAACCACCTTCAGCTCAACATCAGCAAAACAAAGGAGATGGCAGTGGACTTCAGGAGAACCAAGGCCCAACCGACTGCAGTCCCTATAAAGGGGATGGATGTGGAAATGGTTCGGTCATACAAGTTCATGTGAGTCCATATGGACAGCAGGCTGGAATGGGCTGGTAACACCGGGGCTCTGTACAAAAAGGGCCAGTGCCGACTCTACTTTCTGAGGAGGCTCAAGTCCTTCAAGGTGTGCAGTAAACTACTGCATATTTTCTACCAGCCAGTCCCATCTTTTTTTAAGTGGTGTGCTGGGGCGCCAACATAAAGGCTTGTGATGCTTCTCGGGTAAATAAGCTGATCAGGAAGGCTAGCTCTGTTCTAAGGATTAACCTTGACACTCTAGAGGAGGTGGTGGAGAGACGGATCCTGGCTACTGGCCATCATGGACAACGTCACCCACCCTCTGCATGCCATGGTTATAACGCAGAGGAGCACCTTCAGTCACAGACTGATCCCACCACGGTGTGCCAGAGAGCGCTACAGGAGGTCCTTCCTGCCGGCGGCTATTAGACTATTTAATGCCTCACTGGGGTGCCATGCTGGAACTGTTGGTAGACCTGGAACTGTTGGGTTGTTAGGACATAGTTTAACAATTAGGCACTCAGGACTTATTCATTCAGCACTCATTCATTCAGGACTGTATGTACATATTCATGTACAGTTGTTATATCATATCACGTGCAATATTGTAAGTAATTCTTGGACTGAACTTACATAGTAATTTACTCAGGACTGTATACTAGTACTAGTACTTGTACCGTGTATCTGTCTTTTTTTTTGTACTTTCGTTGTGGCATTTTGCACCTGCCCTGTGTTTTGTTGTAGCTGCTTGACAATGAAATTTCCCCCCCGGGGGATCAATAAAGTACCTATCTATCTATCTATCTATCTATCTATCTATCTATCTATCTATCTATCTATCTATCTATCTATCTATCTATCTATCTATCTATCTATCTATCTATCTATCTATCTATCTATCTATCTATCTAGTATCCTGTAAGTAGTATCTTTTTCATTGCATTTAGTATATCGAATGTGCAATACGTGCATTTATCTGCAATTAAACCCTGAGCACTAAGGATTGTATTTTAAGGGAATTAGTATTATTACCCTAAATTATATCATACACACATTTAGCTATTTAAGTATCTTTTCCTGTCATTTACCTGTACAGTTAATTTAACCATGCAAATATTAATTTACCTGTACATTTAACCAGACTGTATATTAAGAAACTATTATTACCCTCACTTATATCATACGCACATTTAGCTATTTAAGTATCTTTCTTGACCATCGACCTGTATAGTTAACCATGCAAATATATTTTTTATTTATATCAACGTGCAATTTTTTCACCTAACACTATAACAATGTATAGTGTAAATATTTCAGTCGTTCACTCATGCTATGCAATGTGTTTCTATTCGTTTTTGCACTTCAGACTTTGTCTGTCTGTCTGTCTGTCTGTCTGTCTGTCTGTCTGTCTGTCTGTCTGTCTGTCTGTCTGTCTGTCTGTCTGTCTGTCTGTCTGTCTAATGAACGGTTGCCATGGTCGCTTCTCTCCTGGACTTAGAGTTGAGTTTGGTTTGTTCTTCATTAATGAGGTAGCTTTAAAGTAATTAATTAGCCTGATATGCAAATGAGATACTTTACTTCCAGTGGTTTCACAATCGAAAATAGATTCAGAGTCTTATCAATATGTATTATCCTTCTATCTTGTCTTTTCTATTTCCGATAAATGATCTTCTCGAAATCCTCTTAAAAATCCCAATGACAAAAATATCTCCCAGTGTCTCTATCTAGACACTTCATCTTATACTTACCAAAACAACACTAATACTACAGACCGTGCTCTGACGAAGAAGCCAAAACAACACTATTGCTACAGACAGTACTCTGACGAAGAAGGTCCCATGTGGCTCAGGTGGTAGAACACTTGCAACGCCAGGGTTGTGGGTTTGATTTCCACAGGGGACCAGTATGAAAATGTATCCACTCACTACCGCATGTCGCTCTGGATAAGAGTGTCTGCTAAATTACTAAACTGAAGAAGCCAAAACAATGAAAAAGCATAAAAAAATCTAGTTGCCTTCATGAATTTGTTCATCACTATGCAACAAGGTTAACAGGAGAATACAAATCAATGTTGATAATAAAGATGTACGTCCCAAAAGAACACAATGCTATATGGAGATGGTTGATTTGATCTGATATTCATGTAAAAGACAAGCTACCTGCATCAATAGCTTTTTTAAGACCCCAGAACAAGGAAGTAGTTGTGTGTTGAAGCCCCAAGGCAGTCCTTAGATCATCCTGGAGATGCCAGTGTCTGCGTCAATACGCCGAAGCACAGCTCTCACACGTGCGTACGCACACACAGACACACTGATATACAGACATACACACTCACACTCACAGACTCCTGATACATACAGTAGCTAGAGGCTGTCCTAAATACTCATGCAGATATACAGAGGAAATAAAAAAGGATGTGGTGTGTTCGGAATTGAGAGAACTGCGCGAAACAGTTTAAACTCTAGACGAATAACATCCAACCCCTTCATTATTGTTTGGTTTGAACTGTTTTCGAACTGTGTATCGATTGTTTTTTAACTGTGTTTCAAAGCAAGGCTAACAGTGCAGCCAGTGAATTACAGTTCCCTTTCAAAAGCTACAATCGATGCTGCGCTGCTTAGCGCATTGGGAACGTCTTTAATCGTGACCCGCTGTGAATATAGTGTGTAAACACCTCGATGACGTCATCGGCGCGCACCCGCGACGCGAGGTTATAAATAGATGAGCCGCAGGTGCATCGTCAAGTTTTTTGTCTTCAGACCTCTCTTTGTTTGGTGTGCAAGCATTTATCTCCTCTCAATCTACTACAGATCTTTGCTAGGAGTTATTTAGTTTAAGCTGGCAGATTTTCTCTTTCTCATCTCTTAACATTCTAAAAAGGAGCTTGGAAAAAGTAAGAGAAGGAGAAATGAGTCAACAAAAAGGTAAGCATTGTGTCCCTCCATGTTCTCGTCCCATGTCAGAACTGGATACACACGCTTACTGTTTTGTCTGTTTGGGGGAAGAGCATGCAGCGCTTGCATTTGAGCAAGGCGAGTGCGAGCATTGCGAGTTGTTTACAATCAGGACGCTGCGCGCTCGCCTTAGCTACTTCCAGACCGCACCCACATTACCAACGTGGGGCTCTCGCATGGATCTGGCTGACGAGCAAGAGACGGGTCCGTCCCTTTCGCTTGCTTTGTCACCAGATCCACGTACTCCCTCGCGTGATCCCGAAGCGCGCCCCGGTGCTTCTTCGGTTTATGCGGGGGATGATGAAATATCTCTTGGGTCTGCGGACTATGAGCAGCCAGCCTCTGAGCATTCCTCTCGTGAAGCTAAATCTGTTGAGGAATTGCTCGAGGTGGTTACTCGAGCGGTGGCCAGGTTACAGCTTGACTGGCCACGCGATCAAGAGATACCCAAACAGTCTAAGCTAGAGGATAGGTTTCTGTCTGGTGGCAGGGGGGAGGGACCAAAACACCAGTCTCTCCTCTTCTTCGAGGACCTCCATGACGAACTATCAAAATCATGGAGTAAACCATATACTTCCCGTGTCTTTGTGCCCTCGACGTCGACTTTTTCGACTATCGTGGGTGCGAAGTCGCGGGGGTATTCGGAGATGCCTCAGGTTGAAGAGACGCTCGCGAGCTATCTCTCACCCATATCGGCATCTTCGATTAAGAGACCTACCCTCCCCACGAAGCCATGTAGAACAACATCAGCGCTCGTGGGAAAAGCTTATCAAGCTGCAGGTCAGGCTGGTGCTGCACTGCACACTATGGCAGTGTTGCAGGCGTACCAGGCTGACTTGTTGAAGGACTTGAGTGTTGGCAGTACTATTGATGAGGAAGCCTTCTCCGAACTGCGTAGAGCCACGGATCTGTCTCTCCGTGCTACCAAACAGACGGCCCGTGCAATCGGCCGTTCTATGTCAGCTCTGGTTAGCACAGAGAGGCATCTGTGGCTGAATCTGACAGGAATTAAAGATAAAGACACAGTTTTCTTATTGGATTCCCCAATCTCACCCTCTGGCCTGTTTGGCGACTCAGTCAACACCGTCGTCACCAGGTTCAGAGAAGTTAAAAAGCATGAGGAAGCATTTGTGCAGTTCCTTCCTCGCCGCACTCAAGGGGAGGGGCCATCAGCCACCCAACCTCTCCCCGGTCCTTCAAGAGCTAGGGAGGTTAAGAAGCAGAGCGTGGCGAGTCGCGCTCCCCCTCGTAAGGATTGGGGACCGGCTCGCCGCACTCAGCAGCCTCCCAGGCCAGACCTCAGGACTTGTTTCAATAAAAAGAGGAAGTCCTGATGGTCTGGCGCCCAGTCTGGTGGGGGTACCCCCCCACGGGATGGGGCGCATATTATATATGACCGCCCCTTCTCGTTACCCCCACGAAACCTCTCCATCCCCGCCACATCTGGTGCTTTGGGGGGCAGCGGTTTCCAGAGAAATGTTAGTTGTTCCGAAGTTGATACCACTATCAGAGAGTCTGGCAGCGTGGAAACTTCTGCCAGGCATTTCTGCTTGGGTATTAAGCACAGTACAAGTAGGATACAGAATCCAATTTATTCATCGTCCTCCGCGTTTCAACGGCGTGGTATCCACTTCCGTGAGACCGGAGCTGATGCATGTACTGTCACAAGAGCTAGAAACTCTTCTGAACAAAGAGGCCATAGAACATGTTCCTCTTCCAGAGAGGGAGTTGGGCTATTACAGCAGATACTTCCTGGTCCCCAAGAAGGACGGGGGGTTACGTCCAATCTTATATCTTCGAGGCTTAAACCGTACAGTCAAAGCACTCAAGTTCAAGATGTTAACCGTCAAGACGGTCGTGTCGCAAATTCAACATCACGATTGGTTCGTCACGATCGATCTGAAGGACGCATATTTTCACATACAAATATTGCCACAACACAGGAAGTTCCTGAGGTTCGCTTTCGGGGGCGAAGCATACCAGTTTCGGGTTCTTCCATTCGGCCTAGCCTTATCACCTCGCACATACACAAAATGCATGGATGCAGCACTGGCTCCATTAAGACTCCAGGGCATTCGCATTTTAAATTACATCGACGATTGGTTAATACTAGCACAATCGCAAGAGATGGCGCTTCAACACAGAGACATCGTATTAGCTCATCTAGTTTCTCTAGGGTTGAGACTCAACACCAAGAAAAGTGTTCTTTCTCCTGCCCAGAGAACGACTTATCTCGGGATCATTTGGGATTCGATCACGATGCGGGCACAACTGTCCCCCGCTCGAATCGAGACCATTCGGCTAACCATGAGCAAAGTCAGGCTAGGCCAAGATCGTACTGTTCGTCAGTACCAAAAGATGTTAGGTTTCATGGCTTCAGCATCCACGGTGATTCCTTTGGGGCTGTTGCACATGAGACCGTTTCAGTTGTGGCTAAAAGCCAGGGGATTTCATCCAAGGGCCAATCCTCAAAGGCAAATAAAAGTGACGCGCCGCGGGCTTCGTACACTATCTCTGTGGCTCAGACCCCGGTTCCACGCCTTGTGTCCCACTCTAGGGGCGCCTTGTCGTCGCAGATTGTTAACGACAGACGCCTCCCTGCTGGGCTGGGGAGCGGTCTTAAGTGGTCGTCCAGCTCAAGGGAAATGGGAGGGTCATCAGCTCGATTGGCACATCAACTGCCTCGAGTTGATGGCTGTATTTCTGGCCCTGAAATATTTTCTCCCCCAGTCGAGAGGTTGTCATGTCCTAGTGCGGGTGGACAACACAACGGCAGTCTCTTATATAAATCACCAGGGAGGTCTGCGCTCACGCAATCTGAACAGAATAGCGAGGCAGATTTTTCTCTGTGCCCAGGAAAAGTTCCTGTCACTCAGGGCAGTTTACATTCCGGGGTACCTGAATGTGGGAGCAGATTTACTGTCCAGACAGAAATTACACACGGGGGAATGGAAACTCCACCCAGATGTAGTAAAACAGATCTGGACCAGATTTTTCGAAGCGGAGGTGGACCTCTTCGCCTCCCAGCAGACAGCGCAATGTCCCCTCTACTTCTCTCTGAGTCACCCAGCCCCCCTGGGTCTGGATGCGATGGCACACACATGGCCCAAAATGCACCTGTATGCGTTTCCTCCTGTGGCTCTGCTCCCGGGAGTTCTAGCCAGAGTTCGCCAGCAAGGGTCTTGCCTCTTACTGATAGCGCCGAGTTGGCCGAACAGAGTATGGTTCTCGGAGATAATATCTCTCCTCGACGGTTCGCCATGGGCGATTCCGAAGAGGAGGGACCTTCTGTCCCAAGCGGAGGGCACGATATTCCATCCCAGGCCCGACCTGTGGAACCTTCATGTTTGGCCCCTGATGGGTACCAACTGAGGGGCACTGGGCTTTCGCCTGCCGTTATTGAGACCATTCTAAGTGCTAGGGCCTCCTCCACTAGAAAGATTTATACCAACAAATGGGGTGTTTTTGAAAGGTGGTGTGTTGTGCATAATGCAGATCCGGTCAACTGCCAGATTGCTTCAGTTCTGGATTTCCTGCAAGAAAAATTATCAACAGGCACATGCCCCGCCACTCTCAAGGTTTATGTGGCCGCTCTGTCGGCTTGCCACGCCTTGGTTGACGAGGTGCCACTCGGGAGACATCCTCTGCTCGCTCGCTTCATTCGTGGGGCCAGACGACTGAGGCCTCCCGTAAGAACCAAGATCCCTTCATGGGACTTAGCTATAGTCCTCGAGGGTCTGGTTGAGACCCCCTTTGAACCTCTAGAGTCAGCGTCTGACAAACATCTGACCCTAAAGATGGTTTTTCTTATGGCTATAACCTCTCTAAAAAGAATCGGGGATATGCAGGCTCTGTCAATATCGCCATCCTGCTTAGACTTTGCCCCAGGAATGGTGAAAGTGATTTTGCATCCTAATCCTGATTACCTGCCTAAGGTACCTTTCTCGACTGTACATCCGGTCACTCTTGAGACCTTCTGCCCTCCGCCGTTCACAACGCCAGAGCAGGAGAGATCTCACAGACTGTGTCCAGTCCGTGCTCTTCAGACTTATGTCCACCGCACCAGCCAGTGGCGTAAGTCAGAGCAACTGTTTGTTTGTTATGGGGGCAGCAACAGGGGTGCTGCCGTCACCAAACAGACCTTGTCACATTGGGTCAGGGATGCTATTGCTCTTGCCTATGAGGCGCGTGGCCAAGCTTCGCCAACGGGTCTAAGGGCTCACTCCACCAGAGGGGTCGCCTCCTCTGCTGCCTTGGCAAGAGGTGCCCCCTTGCAGTTTGTTTGTGATGCGGCAGGCTGGTCCTCTCCGCACACATTCATAAGATTTTATAGTTTGGATGTTCATGCCACTCCGGGCTCTCACGTCCTTGAGTCGACATCACAAGCTAATGTCTAGGGCTTTCCTGCGTTATTGTGAGCACACCTACACAACCGTAAGGAGTCCAGACACCTTCAAGCACGGCGGCGTGGGCATTCTCGTTCCCAATGCGCTAAGCAGCGCAGCATCAAAGCGGAACGAGATGCTGCGCTGCATTGCCGTGCTGATGATGTCCCAGGACTGCTCTTCAGACAAAATATCCTGACGATGCACCTGCGGCTCATCTATTTATAACCTCGCGTCGCGGGTGCGCGCCGATGACGTCACCGACCGAGGCTATATTATTTCCGGTCAATTTCATCGACGTGTTTACACACTATATTCACAGCGGGTCACGATTAAAGACGTTCCCAATGCGCTAAGCAGCGCAGCATCTCGTTCCGCTTTTTCAGGGAACAGGGTTACAGTCAAGTAACCCGGACGTTTTTCTCCATTGGTTTGGCTCATTTCTTGAAACAGAAATTTCATTCTCAAAACTCTAAGATCATTTGGCAAAACAGTCTTACAGTTCAGCACAACACTATTGCTCACTTGCAAAAGTTCATATCTCTCCCAAAACTGTTCACTCATGCTTCAAAACTAAATTCCTTTCCCATATAAAGAGTCAGTGCCACGAAAATGGCAAAGATCCTTCTCAATTGCTTTGGTTCATTTCTTGAAACAGACCGGACGTTCTCAACACTTGGTGCTTTTGCCAAAATAACGTGGATGGTTCGGCACAACACCATGGTTCACCTGCAAAAGCTCATACCTCTCCCAAAACAGTTCACTCATGTGCCAAAACAAAATTTCCTTCTCATTTAAACAGTCAGTGCCCCCAAAATGCTTCGTCCCTTTGGCATTGTGTAAGCACTGCAAGTCAAAATGTTTAGATGTTTTGTCACTATGGCAGAGGACCATTGAAATATCCCTCATGTCCACCTTTCAGTCTTAGCCCAGTCCTTCATTGACAATGGTTACTGTACTGTTTTTTGTCTAGCTAACAGAATACAATTGTGTATAAAACTGAAACAAATAAATAGGATTTTAGGGTAAGAGTAGCCTCCAAGGTTTGACATCACACATTGCACTCATACTGCCAAGGAAATTGTAACCATTATCATTCACACACATAAAGTAACTTCCATACATCAGAGTAAAAATAAAATGTATACAGCATAATATACTGTAATATAAACACACAAACAAAAAACAATGAAAATTATATGCAGCCTACAGTGCTGTAAATAAAGCTGGAGTTTCACAACTAACAGTTCTTCACTGGTCACTGTCCTCACCCTCCCTCTCCTGGCCACCGTCCTCACCCTCCTGGCCATCCACACGCTGCTGTCTGTCTGGCCACAGATTCTCATCCACATCACAGCGTATATTCTCCCTTGCGATGCAACGAGGGAAGAAACGGCGTGCATGTCGCAACCATCCCCTACACTGATCTCCTGTAATATCCTCACACGCAGCGTCCATTGCATGGAGCAGGGACCTCTGATCTTGAGCCCGATGCTCATACACTCTCCACCTCCAAGCGGAGAAATACTCCTCAATAGGATTGAGGAAAGGAGAGTAAGGTGGTAGGAACACCATGACCATCCTTGGATGAGTTGTGAACCAGGCCCTGATGAGCAGACCACGGTGGAAATTCACATTGTCCCATACAATGACATATTGTGGTAGGTGAGGCCCTACGAGACCTCTCTCATTTTCAGGGATCAAATCAAAATGAAGGCGGTCCAAGAAGATGTATTGTATGGGCCAAGACTGGGGATGTGAGTGGCCACACCATTCTCAGATATGGCAGCACACATAGTTATATTGCCCCCTCGCTGGCCTGGGACATCCACCGTGGCCCGGTGGCCAATAATATTACGGCCACGTCTTCGGCCCTTGGCCAGGTTGAAGCCAGCTTCATCCACAAACACGAGGATGTGAGGGGTCTCGTTTCCTTCCAATGCCATTATTCTCTACAATAGCGTAAAAAAAGAAAACATCAAATCAGTCATACAGAAGAGTCATACACTACAGTTACAGACAATTACATAGGAATGTTCTATGTTCTCCACAAGTTCAATATACTACTGGCCACTACTCCAGTGGTTCCAAACCTGGGGTACATGTACCCCTATGCAGAGGTACTACAGGGGGTATTTGACAGAAAGGGGAGGGGGAAAATCATCAATGACTAGACTTACTGAAATGTTACAGTAAAACCCACAGTATTAGATAGATTTACATGGGAGGCACTAATTGCAGCTCTTTGACCCTTTTTCTTAGTGTATGTTATATTCTTCAAAATAAGGATTATAATGATAATTGCATCATACAGTAAGCTGCAGTTTTTAGGCGAAATGTTGAAGTCAGATAAATCAAATTCTTTCATACCTGGATTACCTGGATACACAAATCAGGTAAAGTGGGTACTGAAGCCAAAACAGTTTGGGAACCACTGCTTAATTGTAAAAAGGTTACAATGATGGATAACCAGTAACTGACTTACATGTACATACTGGTACCGCAGCTCTTTCACTCTATCAGAGTTCCTCTCTAATGGTTCCCTGTAAATGTGCTTCATTGTCATCTGATGCTTCTTCAATATCCGGTCTATTGTGGAGATGCTTATAGAGTTGACATTTTGGAATATGTCATTGTCTTGTAGAATTGCAGCGCAGATCTGTCTCAATGTGATGGCATTATTTGCCATCACCATGTTACAGATGTCTTGTTCTTGTTGTTCATTGAGACGTTTTCCTCTGCAACCCGTGCAAGGTTGTCGTCCAATCCTAGACATAGAATTCAAAGGACAACACTCCATTCGTAATGTATACCTTATGTATTCCTTACAGAATGAGTTACCTATGTAGTTGTATTGTTGTTTTACTTACAGTAACTTTACCACAATTCTAATGCATCACTGCACAGTGACTGGAATACTACTGTAAACTGTATCATCAATACTGTAGAAAATAAACTATCTTGTCATTTTTAGTATCATAACATCCCATTGAGGTAAGATATTACTGTAGGCCTATCACACACACACACACACACACACACACTAAATGAATAGGTAAATGTGTAAATGACAACATATAATTCCATCATTGACTGACTACATACCTGTTTTCCCTGCGAAAGGTTTGGATGATGGAGGAGACTGTAGAGCGAGGCACATTAGGCTGCACTCGGCGACCTTCCTCCGCCGTTGTGAGGCCATGGTTGATGACATGGTCTATAATTGTGGCCCGAATTTCATCCGGGACAGCATAGTGTCTTCGTGCTCCTTGGCCTCTTCCCCCTATTCCACCACCACGCACCCTTACTCCTCCTCCTCTTCTTCTTCCTCTTCCTCTTCCTCAAGCAGTCCTGCATGGTCAAGCTCTTTACATACATGTTTGGCAGCATTCACAGTCATGGACAGCACCTGTCAGGTAACTAAACATACTGTTTGATTGGTCATCTGAGATGTGTGAAACTCCTCCTTCGTTAGTCAAGTTCTAGTTTCACCTGACTGTGAAAATTGCTGTAATAAATGTATCAAATGTTCCAAGGGATTCGTATATGGTGTTCATGGTATTATGTTCTTGACTAATTTTGACAATTGAACAGACTATTGTGCATGTGATGACTTATACAATGAAATGACGCTGACACGTTTTGGAGCGAACAACCATTAGACTGAGAATCAACAATCAGTTTTGATCAACAAGATCTATTCACTTGGAAATTGTGCTAAATGTAGGCTACCTGTACTTAATCATTTGCAAAGATGTACTGAGACATTGAGACATGTACTTAGACATTTGCAATTTGATGAAATGAATGAGAAATTCAAGTCTGTTGTGAACAATTGCCAAGTGGTTTGGAGGTTTGTCCATGTTGTTTTGAGAATGTCATTTCTGTTTCAAGAAATGAGCCAGAAAAACTGTAATCTAGTCCTTGTTATGGAGATTCTCTATGTGTACTAATCATTGTCTGTGTTGCATTGTATGTTGTTCAAACACGACCCTTTCCCTCCCTGGTGCCAGCACAGTGTTTGAAGAGAGTGTTCTTTTCATTACACAACATGAAATATACTGAGTGTACAAAACATTGGCTCTTTCCAACGACTTAAGACTGACCAGATGAATCCAGCTGAAGCTATGATCCCTTATTGATGTCACTTGTTAAATCCACTTCAATCAGCGTCGAAGAAGGGCACGAGACAGGTTAAAGAAGAATTTTTAAGCCTTGAGACAATTGAGACATGGATTGTGTATGTGTGCCATTCAGAGGATGGATAATGGGCAAGACAAAAGATTGAAGTGCCTTTGAACAGGTATGGTAGTAGGCGCCAGGTGGACCGGTTTGTGTCAAGAACTGCAACGCTGCTGGGTTTTTCACTCTCAACAGTTTCCTGTGTGTATCAAGAATGGTCCACCACCCAAAGGACATCCAGCCAACTTGACACAACTGTGCGAAGCGTTGGAGTCAACTTGGGCCAGCATCCCTGTGGAATGCGTTTGACACCTTGTAGAGTCCATGCCCGACAAATTGAGGCTGTTCTGAGGCCAAAAGGGAGTGCAACTCAATGTTAGGAAGCTGTTCCTAATATTTTGTGCACTCAGTGTATATTGAGGCAAAAATTACAGACAAATAGCAAAGAAAACGATCAATAATACAATACTGTTTGGTGTATGGCCACATACGCTAGTAGCAATGCTGTATGATTGCTGCCAAACCAGGCATATGCAATATGTTAGGAATGATATTGGCTATCGCCACCCACATACAGGTAATTTCATTCAAATATAACATAAAATTGAGGACGTAGATTGAAAAACGGTAAGGTTGTCATGCGTTTGACCCACTGATAATGGCACATGAGTGATTATTATGAATCGCTGTATCTAGATGGTAATGCGTTTGGTTGTATAATGCATCACTTTAAATAAAGTGGGAGCAAGGTCATCATTTACTATCACTAAATCATCCACAGCAAAACATTTTGTCCCTGATTTAATGCAGATAGACAAGTACATGTTAGTGATGATTAAATACCCACAGTATCGAGGAGATGTATTATTTACAGTGCACACATAAACACCTCAGCATACACACTTCAGCATACACGCCTGAGCTTACACACACACACACACACACACACACTTCAGTGCACGCACACACACACACACTTCAGTCCAACCCTCCCAAAAAATGTCCTTGGGAGTCACACTCTTCCTAGCCTTGACGTTTATGCTGATATAGCATGGTAAAAGCAGATATTTCTAGGCACTCGCTCTTCATACTCTCTGGTGCTGGCTGGCCTGACATGGTTCACTTACTCACTGCTGCTCTGGGTCCCGACTGGGAACATCCACACTGTCCATCATGGAGGCCAGTCTGACAGGCCTCTGACAGGGAGCCTGAATTGATAGCTCAGCCTGGCTGTTTGTTTTCACCTGCCTGCCTGCCTGTCTGCCTGGTTGTCTGTCTGTCTGTCTGTCTGCCTGTCTGCCTGGTTGTCTGTCTGTCTGTCTGTCTGTCTGTCTGTCTGTGAGTGAGTCTACATGGCTGTCTGTCTGCCTGGCTGTTGGGCTGTCTGTCTTCCTGGCTGTCGGTCTGCCTGGCAGTTGCTCTGTCTGTCTGGCTGTTGCTCTGTCTGTCTGTTGGTCTGCCTGGTTGTCGGTCTATCTGCCTGGCTGTCTGCCTGGCTGTCGGCATGGCTGTCGACCTGTCTGCCTGGCTGTCAGTCTGTGTGTAGTCTTGAAAACCCTAGGCAACACAGTGACTAAGGTCTGGTTTTAATGAAGAAACATTTTGGCATAGAGGAAGTACTTCACTGCCCACGTCACAACTTTATCCGCTTGAATAAGATAGAAAATAGTTACTAGAAAGATGTTGATCACAGAGGTTATTTTAAATTAGTGCAGTTCACAAGTGGTTAGTTTGCATCAACTACCTTAACTAAAACCACTGCAAAGGTTTATCTTGGCAGACATTTGGTTTAAAACCACAATGTTCTGGCATGTCTGCCTCGTGATTGTTCTCCCCTTAACAATGTAGGCAGTGACGTAGTTCCTCTGTGCCAACCTTTGAAACCAGACCCTAGTCACTGTGTTGCTTATGGTCGGGTTTTTAAAGACTAGTCTGTGGGTCTGTCTGGCTACCTGGCTGTCGGTCGGTCATCTGTCAAGTCATCTGTCAGTCTGCTTAGCCGTTTGTCAGTCTGTCTAGCTGTCTGTCAGTCTGTCTAGCTGTCTGTCAAGCTGTCTGTCTAGCTGTCTGTCGGACTGTCTAGCAGTCTGTCGGTTGGTCTGTCTAGCTGTCTGTCGGTCTGTCTAGCCATTTGAATCCAGGCTGTATCACAACCGGTCGTGATTGGGAGTCCCATAGGGCGTCATTGTAAATAATAATTTGTTCTTAACTGACTTGCCTAGTTAAATAAAGGTTACAATTAAAACACTGAACAATCACAATTCAGTAACTATTGGTCAATCTATTATGTATTATTATTCTAATATGTATTTATTATAGAATTGTCAGTTATTAATGACAATATTAATGATTTTTTTTTAACTGCACTCTAGAAAGTTGTAGACCTAGATAAAATGGAGCATACATAAAATAAACAATTAGCATTTATTGACATATTTACAGACTAATGTGTGTGTGTGTGTGTGTGTGTGCATGTGACAGCAAGCGAGAAGGAGAGTGTGTGCATGTTTTCATTATCTGCTTCATAAAACTCTGCGGTCTGGGAACAGGGAACTACCTCCAGGTCATCTCTCGCTCCATTCCTTGGCCTTGGGTCCCTAACGACGCACCCTGAATTTAATTCCGCTGCTCTATCGATCGCTACATAGATTAAATGAGGAGAACAAACATCAGTTAGGCCGGAATGATGTGGATGGGTAGCCAGGGAATGGCCTTGGTACATTAAAAATAATTTTGCAGAACAATAATAAACATATCTGCCTGCCACTCCAGGGAACCCTGTACATATGGGAGGGCTGTTTCAGCTCCGACTGTCACTAATTTTAATAAGAGCCAATAAACCTAAGATGTTGCTTTAAATGTGAATATACTTTATTACACACAATCTTCAAATACAATGGAGCACACGTAAAATAAACACGTTTTTATAATTTATTTACATTGGGTCTAGTGTGTGTGTGTGTGTACACATTAAGCAATACTGTATTACAGTATTATCAACCACACTGTCATTTTACAGATATTTAGCTCAATAGAGTAATTATGTAGATACAGTGGGGAGAACAAGTATTTGATACACTGCCGATTTTGCAGGTTTTCCCACTTACAAAGCATGTAGAAGTCTATAATTTTTATCATAGGTACTCTTCCAGAAATCCAGAAAATCACATTGTATGATTTTTAAGTAATTAATTTGCATTTTATTGCATTACATAAGTATTTGATACATCAGAAAAGCACAACTTAATATTTGGTACAGAAACATTTGTTTGCAATTACAGAGATCATACGTTTCCTATAGTTCTTGACCAGGTTTGCACACACTGCAGCAGGGATTTTGGCCCACTCCTCCATACAGACCTTCTCCAGATCCTTCAGGTTTCGGGGCTGTCGCTGGGCAATACAGACTTTCAGCTCCCTCCAAAGATTTTATATTGGGTTCAGGTCTAGAGACTGGCTAGGCCACTCCAGGACCTTGAGATGCTTCTTACGGAGCCACTCCTTAGTTGCCCTGGCTGTGTGTTTCGGGTCGTTGTCATGCTGGAAGACCCAGCCATGACCCATCTTCAATGCTCTTACTGAGGGAAGGAGGTTGTTGGCCAAGATCTCGCGATAAATGGCCCCATCCATCCTCCCCTCAGTGCAGTCGTCCTGTCCCCTTTGCAGAAAAGCATCCCCAAAGAATGATGTTTCCAACTCCATGCTTCACGGTTGGGATGGTATTCTTGGGGTTGTACTCATCCTTCTTCTTCCTCCAAACACGGCAAGTGGAGTTTAGACCAAAAAGCTCTATTTTTGTCTCATCAGACCACATGACCTTCTCCCATTCCTCCTCTGGATCATCCAGATGGTCATTGGCAAACTTCAGATGGGCCTGGACATGCGCTGGCTTGAGCAGGGGGACCTTGCGTGCGCTGCAGGATTTTAATCCATGACGGCGTAGTGTGTTACTAATGGTTTTCTTTGAGACTGTGGTCCCAGCTCTCTTCAGGTCATTAACCAGGTCCTGCTGTGTAGTTCTGCGCTGATCCCTAACCTTCCTCATGATCATTGATGCCCCACGAGGTGAGATCTTGCATGGTGCCCCAGACCGAGGGAGATTGACCATCGTCTTGAACTTCTTCCATTTTCGAATAATTGCGCCAACAGTTGTTGCCTACTCACCAAGCTGCTTGCCTATTGTCCTGTAGCCCATCCCAGCCTTGTGCAGGTCTAAAATTTTATCCCTGTGATGGCTTGGTTGTGGTAAGGCCTCTTACTCCCACCTAGGGGAGGAGAGAGGCACACAACCAAGTCATCACACATTATTAGGGAGATGATCATCCCCAATCAGAGACAGCTGTATAGCGTTGTCTCTGATTGGGGATAGTATTTAGACTCCACACACAGCCACCTGTGTGTGGATCATTGTTCGTTTGTCTGTCTGCACTGCCTGCAACAAACAAAGTAAGTCACCGTGTTTTGTGTAATCGTGTTTTTGTTTTCACTCTCCTTGTTTATTGTAAATGCTTCGTGAGAACATCTCATTTTCAATAAAAAGGATGACACTTCACCAGCGCTCCGTATATCGTCCCATATATACTCCGCACCGTGACAGAATGATCCACCACCCTGGGACGCAACGGGGAATAACGTTAGGAGATATCCTCCTCGGTATGGGGAAAATTACCGAGGAGGAACACTCTTATTATCGCTCGGTGGAGGAAGGCTGGGGTCCGGATCAGCAGAGGCGCCGGAGACGGAGGACACGTCACCGGGCGAAAGTTGAGGACCAGCCTGGAGCCCAGAAAAACCCCCAAACTGATTTTGGGGGGGGGCTATGGGGGTGGTCGGGGATCGAAGGAGAAGAGCCCCGACCACTGCACTCATGGGGGTTCCAGGAGGAGCCCCTACAGCCGTGGGAACGGGAGTACAGAGAGGAGTCGGAGGAAGACGACGACGATGTGCTTCTGTTCCCTCACTCGTGGGGGTTCCCGGAGGAACCCTCACAGGATGGGGATTGGCGGTGGAGTAGGCACGACAGGGACAGTCGTGCTCCAGCGCCAGTTCCCAGTCCGGTGCCTCCAGCGCCGGTCCAGAGTCGGAGGAGGAGGAGACCGACTCAGCGCACCAAACCATCGGTGCGCAACGCTAGCCCGGTGAGTCCCGTGCCAGCTAAACGCAACAACCCAACAGTGCGTTTCCCCAGCCCGGCGCGACCCGAGCCAGCTCAACGCACCGACCCAACGGTGCGTTTCCCCAGCCAGGTACAGCCCGTTCCAGCTACTCGCACCAGACCAGTGGTGCGTTCCCCCAGCCCGGTACGGTCTGTGCCTACTCCTCGCACCCAACCTATGGTGCGTTTCCCCAGCCCGGCGCGACCCGTGCCAGCTCAACGCACCGACCCAACGGTGCGTTTCCCCAGCCAGGTACAGCCCGTTCCAGCTACTCGCACCAGACCAGTGGTGCGTTCCCCCAGCCCGGTACGGTCTGTGCCTACTCCTCGCACCCAACCTATGGTGCGTGTCTCCAGCCCGGTGCGACCCGTGCCAGCTCCTCGCACCAGACCTATGGTGCGTGTCCCCAGTCCAGTACGCCCCGTGCCTACTCCTCGCACGGAGGCTACCGCGACGGTCGCCAGCCCAGCTCTGTGGTTGGAGACCATCTCTGCGTCGGTGCCCAGGGTGGGCACGACGTTCAGCCCCGCTGTGGAGCAGGAGCTCCATAGCGCGTCGGTGCCCAGTCTGGGGCCGACAGCCAGCCCAACCACAGGGCTCGAAACCCTCTCTGCGTCGGTGCCCAGGGTGGGCACGACGTTCAGTCCCGCTGTGGAGCAGGAGCTCCATAGCGCGTCGGTGCCCAGTCTGGGGCCGACAGCCAGCCCAACCAGAGGGCTGGAAACCATCTCTGCGTCGGTGCCCAGGGTGGGCACGACGTTCAGCCCCGCTGTGGAGCAGGAGCTCCATAGCGCGTCGGTGCCCAGTCTGGGGCCGACAGCCAGCCCAACCTAAAGGGCTGGAAACCATCTCTGCGTCGGTGCCCAGGGTGGGCACGACGTTCATCCCCAACAGAGGGTTGGGAACCATCTCTGCGTCGGTGCCCAGGGTGGGCATGACGTTCAGTCCCGCTGTGGAGCAGGAGCTCCATAGCGTGTCGGTGCCCAGTCTGGGGCCGACAGCCAGACCAGCTGCAGGGCTGAAGACCACCTCTGCGTCGGTGCCCAGGGTGGGCACGGCATCCAGCCTGAGGTCTCCGGAGAAGGTCAGCAGCCCGAGGCCTCCTGTGACGGTCAGTAGCCTGAGGTCTCCTGTAAAGGTCAGCAGCCTGAGGCCTCCTGTGAAGGTCAGCAGCCCGAGACCTCCGGAGAAGGTCAGCAGCCCGAGGTCCCCGGTGACGGTCAGCAGCCCGAGGTCCCCGGTGACGGTCAGCAGCCCGAGGTCCCCGGTGACGGTCAGCAGCCCGAGGTCCCCGGTGACGGTCAGCAGCCCGAGGTCCCCTGTGACGGTCAGCAGCCCGAGGTCCCCGGTGACGGTCAGCAGCCCGAGGTCCCCGGTGACGGTCAGCAGCCCGAGGTCCCCGGTGACGGTCAGCAGCCCGAGGTCCCCGGTGACGGTCAGCAGCCCGAGGTCCCCGGTGACGGTCAGCAGCCCGAGGTCCCCGGTGACGGTCAGCAGCCCGAGGTCCCCGGTGACGGTCAGCAGCCCGAAGTACCCGGTGACGGTCAGCAGCCCGAGGTCCCCGGTGACGGTCAGCAGCCCGAGGTCCCCGGTGACGGTCAGCAGCCCGAGGTCCCCGGTGACGGTCAGCAGCCCGAGGTCCCCGGTGACGGTCAGCAGCCCGAGGTTCCCGGTGACGGTCAGCAGCCCGAGGTTCCCGGTGACGGTCAGCAGCCCGAGGTCCCCGGCGAAGGTCAGCGCCACGCCACCTCCAGCGAGGGTCAGCGCCACGCCACCTCCAGCGAGGGTCAGCGCCACGCCACCTCCAGCGAGGGTCAGCGCCACGCCACCTCCAGCGAAGGTCAGCGCCACGCCACCTCCAGCGAAGGTCAGCGCCACGCCACCTCCAGCGAAGGTCAGCGCCACGCCACCTCCAGCGAAGGTCAGCGCCACGCCACCTCCAGCGAAGGTCAGCGCCACGCCACCTCCAGCGAAGGTCAGCGTTCCGCCACCTCCAGCGAAGGTCAGCGTCCCGGAGCCTCCAGCCACAGCTCAAGGCCTGGAGCCTCCTCCACCGGTGCCCAGTCCAGGGCCGGTCGTCTGCTTCGCTCCAGTGCCGGAGCAGTCCGCTCCACCGGTGCCCAGTCCGGGGCCGGTCATCTACGTCGCTCCAGTGACGGAGCAGTCCGCTCCACCGGTGCCCAGTCCGGGGCCGGTCGTCCACGTCGCTCCAGTGCCGGAGCAGTCCGCTCCACCGGTGCCCAGTCCGGGGCCGGTCGTCTACGTCGCTCCAGTGCCGGAGCAATCCGCTCCACCGGTGCCCAGTCCGGGGCCGGTCGTCTACGTCGCTCCAGAGACGGAGCAGTCCGCTCCACCGGTGCCCAGTCCGGGGCCGGTCGTCTACGTCGCTCCAGAGACGGAGCAGTCCGCTCCACCGGTGCCCAGTCCGGGGCCGGTCGTCTACGTCGCTCCAGGGAAGGAGCAGTCCGCTCCACCGGTGCCCAGTCCGGGGCCGGTTGTCAGCCCCTCTCCAGGGTCGAGGGCTCCCGCACCAGGGTCCAGACAGGACTTGGTGAATGGCGGGAGTACTGAGGGGGGAACCACCGCGCCGGGGTCCGGACCGGACCGGGCGTGCAACCGTGAGGTAGGAGGGAAGCTACTCTCACAGCCTGTGCCACGCCCGGAACCGGAACCGGAGCCCCCACCAGCAACCACCTCAGTACCCCGCCATGTCCCCCCTAGTTTTTGGACATTTTTTTTTTTTTTTGTCTTTCAGGAAGGGGGGGATTGTGTGTGCGATCGGGAGTCCGCACCTTGGGGGGGGGGGGTACTGTGATGGCTTGGTTGTGGTAAGGCCTCTTACTCCCACCTAGGGGAGGAGAGAGGCACACAACCAAGTCATCACACATTATTAGGGAGATGATCATCCCCAATCAGAGACAGCTGTATAGCGTTGTCTCTGATTGGGGATAGTATTTAGACTCCACACACAGCCACCTGTGTGTGGATCATTGTTCGTTTGTCTGTCTGCACTGCCTGCAACAAACAAAGTAAGTCACCGTGTTTTGTGTAATCGTGTTTTTGTTTTCACTCTCCTTGTTTATTGTAAATGCTTCGTGAGAACATCTCATTTTCAATAAAAAGGATGACACTTCACCAGCGCTCCGTATATCGTCCCATATATACTCCGCACCGTGACAATCCCTGATGTCCTTACACAGCTCTCTGGTCTTGGCCATTGTGGAGAGGTTGGAGTCTGTTTGATTGAGTGTGTGGGCAGGTGTCTTTTATACAGGTAACGAGTTCAAACAGGTGCAGTTAATACAGGTAATGAGTGGCGAACAGGAGGGTTTCTTAAAGAAAAACTAACAGGTCTGTGAGAGCCGGAATTCTTACTGGTTGGTAGGTGATCAAATACTTATGTCATGCAATAAAATGCAAATTAATTATTAAAAAATCATACAATGTGATTTTCTGGATTTTTGTATTAGATTCCGTCTCTCACAGTTGAAGTGTACCTATGATACAAATTACAGACCTCTACATGCTTTGTAAGTAGGAAAACCTTCAAAATCTGCAGTGTATCAAATACTTGTTCTCCCCACTGTATTTATAATGGATATGTTGGCATAGATATCTTCAATCCTTAAATAAAAAGGAGCGTACATAAAATCAACAAGTAATTACAATTTATTTACATTGGGGATAATGTGTGTGTGTGAGACAGAAAGAGAGACAGAGAGCGATAGAGAAAGTGTGATAGGCCCGGTGCATGCACTTCTGGGTGAGGCTGTCAGGCAGTGGTGAAGAGCATGGCTGAACTGAAAGAGAGATGCACAAAGTCACAGTAAGTATGTGTTGCGTCCTAAGATGCTGGGTTCTTTTACTGAAGACTCCGAGAAAGTGTAGGCTATATAAAAAATTACAGTGGATTTCTATCAGCCTAATAGAGGTGTAGATTACATCACTTTCCAGTGTTCAAACTTGTAAACAAGGCTGTAAGAGATTTCTGTTAATACGACTTTGTGCAGCCAATGGCAATGTCCATTTAAGATATAATTCCAGGAGCCGCGGCTCTAACACAGTTCCGATACAGCCAAAACATCCGCTATGCAGATGTTGGCTAATGTGGACCTGATTGAATAGAGTCCCAAGGGAGGGAGAGTATGCATGTGTGTATACATGTACAGTATGTTATAATTACCTGTATCACCTGTCGTGGCCGGTGTGGCAAGTGCATGGGCAGACGACTGCAGCTGTGAGGGCTGTGGTTGAATTGATAGGGGTGTCAGATCTAAAAGAGAGAGGAACTATTTTCTTAATAATTATGCAAAACAGAGTGAGTGTGTGTGTACGTGTGTGTGTGATAATTACCTGGACCACATCACACTGCTTCAGGTCCACAAGACTCTGGAAGTTCCAGCGTGCCACTCTATGCCTGGAACCACTCGGTGGAGGCACAATATTATTTTAATGGCAAAGCTTTGACTACTCACTAACCTGTGTGTATCGGGCAACCACCCCTGAGGCTATGGAACCCTGACCTGCTCAGGGCTCACCGGATGTGTTACCTTGTCCCGGACCCGTTTGACCTTCTCTCTCGCTCTACCAGAATGCTGTCTCAACCTCTAAATGCTATGAAATGCCAACTAGCATTTACTCCTGACGTGCTGAACTATTGCACCCTCTAACCAATGTGGTAATTATTTGACCCTGCTGGTCATCTATGAACGTTTAAACGTCTTAAAGAATGATCGGGCCTAAATGTCTGTACTCTTTTATATAATCTCCACCAGCACAGCCAGAAGAGGACTGGCCACCCCTCGGAGCCTGGTTCCTCTCTAGGTTTCTTCCTAGGTTCCTGCCTTTCTATGGAGTTTTTCCTAGTCACCGTGCTTCTACATCTGCATTACTTGCTCTTTGAGGTTTTAGGCTGGGTTTCTGTATAAGCACTTTGTGTCAGTAACTCTAAATCTAAATACATCTTAAATTTCCTCAATAGGAAGTTGTACCTTAAGCCAACACTTTTTCCTGGTCTTTCCTACTGGGGACAGGGGGCTTCAGGTGTGGGAATGGAGGACCTAGAGAATTGGAATATTAACAATAATTAGTGCCTACATTTATGAATGAAATTTTATTTGGGTATCTCGTCTGACTGAGAATTGCTGATGTTATACATACTGTATATATAAAAAAAATTAAAACACAATTCTAGTGAGAATGCACACAATCTTCAGTATATTTAACAATAACATAAGTTTTTCAAGGGAGACCTGGCAAAGAGGGCAGAGCTCTCAAGTAAAAGGCATATCCATACCAGCAGCTATGGATAAAGACAATGTGACACCACCACAGCTGCATGAATGTGTAACCTCTCTATAATGTTGGATAATTTAACAGACCCAACTACTAACAGCACTAGGAAGGATATTGTTGTTGCTGTATTGTAGCCTACTCTACTGACTGCTGCTGGGCGAAGAAACATGTACCTCTTCCTGTTTACAGTGTTCTCATATGGGAAATCAGACTCATGCCACAAAATCAGTGGCCAGAATTTATTACACCCAGGTTCGTTTAGTGAGGATTTTGAATACAGTAATAGAAATGTATTTTTATATTTTTGTTTTAGGCCTATCCCAAACCTTAACCTTTACCTTAACCATTCTGAGTTAATGGCTAACCTTAATTAAAGGATCGTTTTCCACCCTTGGGACTCTTGAGCTAACGTGCGCTAATGTGATTAGCATGACGTTGTAAGGAACAAGAAAATTTCCCAGGACATAGACATATCTTATATGGGCAGAAAGATTAAATTCTTGTTAATCTTACTGCACTGTCCAATATACAGTAGCTATTACAGTGAAATAATGCCATGCTATTGTTTGAGGAGAGTTATGTACTTGAAAATGTATCAATAAACCAATACGCACATTTGGGCAGACTTGACACAACATTTTGAACAGTAATGCAATGGTTCATTGGATCAGTCTAAAACTTTGCACATACACTGCTGCCTTCTAGTGGCCAAAATCTAATTTGCACCTGGACTCCTAAGGTGCATTTCAAAGATGATGGGACAAAAAAAAGTGTATTATCTTTTACCAGATCTAATGTTTTATATTATCCTACATTAATTTCACATTTCCATAAACCTCAAAGTATTTACTTTCAATCAAGAATATGCATATCCTTGCTTCAGGTCCTGAGCTACAGGCAGTTAGATTTGGGTATGTCATTTTAGGCGAAAATTGAAAAAAAGGGTCCGATCCTTAAGAGGTTAATACATTGGAGTTAATGCCTAAACTTAACCCTAACCTTAAACATTTGGGAATTAGTGACTAAACTTAACCTTAAAAACTGACGTTTGGAACAACTTCAAAATTTGACATTTGAGAAACATGGACGAACGTCTAATTCTGACGTGAGACTGTGAGAGCTGGTAGCACAAGGGAGAATTCGGGAAGGTTGAACACCGGGCGGGCTGCGGCGTTCTGGATAAGTTTGATGGCACAAGCGGGGAGACCAGCCAACAATGAATTACAGTATTGCTGCTCCTCAGTTCATGAGTATTCATCAAAGCAGACACAAGCAGGCCCAAGGAGACTCATTTTC
Organism: Thymallus thymallus; assembly: GCA_023634145.1. Taxonomy (NCBI): domain Eukaryota; kingdom Metazoa; phylum Chordata; class Actinopteri; order Salmoniformes; family Salmonidae; genus Thymallus; species Thymallus thymallus. The sequence continues at coordinate 6,184,117 of CM042412.1, forward strand.
TGGACGGCCACAATTGGCCAAGCATCATCTTCAGGAATGACACGCTGTTTATTCATTTATTGTTTGTTTACCTTTCCTTCAAACACAGATTGAGAGAGACAGATTGAGGGAGACAGATTGAGAGAGACAGATTGAGAGAGACAGATTGAGAGAGACAGATTGAGAGAGACAGATTGAGAGAGACAAATTGAGAGAGACAGATTGAGAGAGACAAATTGAGAGAGACAGATTGAGGGAGACAGATTGAGAGAGACAGATTGAGAGAGACAGATTGAGAGAGACAGATTGAGAGAGACAGATTGAGAGAGAGATTGAGAGAGACAAATTGAGAGAGAGATTGAGGGAGACAGATTGAGAGAGACAAAATTAGGGAGACAGATTGAGAGAGACAAATTGAGGGAGACAGATTGATGGAGACAGATTGATAGAGACAGATTGAAAGAGACAGTCTGAGAGAGACAGGGAGAGCAGTCTGAACATCATCTGAACATAGACAATGTTATGTTTTTGAGTGTAGTGCTACATGTCGATTCAACAGAGAGCTGATACTTCTTTATCACATATTGTTAAAGGAGAAGTTTTCTATTTTAGACAATTAAGTTACAGTATGTTCCTCACCTTGACTGTGGTCTATGGGTTAGGAGAGACGGCAGTTTACAGTTTAGATTTCTTTAAAGGGAAAATCTGGGATTCAAATACCAACAAAGTGGTCACCCTGGCACAAAGTGGTCACCCTGGCACCCTGAGAAATGGAGCTGGAGAAATGTAACCTGTCAAATTTCACCTCTATCTTCAGTTAATTATATTCTTCAGATAACTGTAGCCACTGCTAATCAAAAGTTTAAGTTCTAGTGGGCTGGAAGGGAGGTAAAGTAACTCCCAGGGTGTTTCTGAAACAAACTATAGAATAAAATTATTCGATCCCACACTCTGGAGCTCAATGGAGCGCTAATGACAGCACTTATAGCAATTACAGAGTAGCGAACTGGGAGCGTGAACAATGTGAAGCATCACCCACGTAGTCCTCCCAACACCCAATATCATTATTTCACCTCCACTCCGCATATTAATTATAGTACCATTCTGACGTTTGGTGGGAAAATTCAATATTTTTGTTCCAAAAGCTGAATCCATATTTTTCTTAACAATATTGCTGTGCGAAGCTTGGTGGTATATTATTTTTATATTTCATTATTTCTTGTGCCAACAGACCCTGCACTTCATGACCTACCCAATTCATTCCTTTTCTCAGAACCCATCCCCCTCTTTTCTCATTGCTTTTTACCTCTCCGTTCTCTTTTTCAATGGAAACAGGGAATTACAGGTTGGTTTTTCTTCAATCACTTTGGTGCGGTTTTTGCAAGTATGTGATACATTTTCACAACTCTAAGCACATGAATCTAATCAGATCATCAACATGGCTCATGTTTCAAAAGTCTAAGCACATTTTCAATTGACTGAGTACAACAAACAAATTCACAAAGTCACTTGTTCGCAGCAAACAAATCACTCTTTCAAATCACTCTTTCAAATCACACTTTCAAATCACTCTTTCAAATCACTCTTTCAAATCACTCCTTCAAACCACTCTTTAAATGTGGATCCATATTAACTGTAAGTATCTGCTTTTAAAAATGCAATATTCACTTTATTTTCGATATGATTTTTTTTGTCAATTGTTAACAATATAACTAACTAACTTGAACAAACTGCTCAAAACTGTTGTAGTGCCTAGTTCATGTAGAGTAGACAGTGTCGGGTGCAATGCACTGCGGAAATACCTGCGGAAATACCAATTTCCTTCACATTCTTTGTACCAGACAGTATTCATGAGCTTCCATATTCAACAAAACCAAGGAGAAAACGTTAGAATTGGAAGACAACCAAAATACAAATGATGACACATTTTTTGGGGGTTCTAATGTATCTTAAAGGTGGAATCCACATTAGGCGAAACAGTGCCACTCTTCCCCCCCAGTGCATTTGTTCATGCTTTTGTTTTTGCAGTAGTATATATTCAATAGAATTATTACACTGTGTAAAATGTAAGAAAGGTGTTCTTGTCGGAGTAAGGGTGGTGTCAAACCCGAACGCTTCTA
>CM042412.1:6191215-6238715 GCA_023634145.1 Thymallus thymallus
GATATTGGTAGAATCAGGAATTCCCCAGGGCAGCTGTTTAGGCCCCTTGCTTTTTTCAATCTTAACTAACGACATGCCTCTGGCTTTGAGTAAGGCCAGTGTGTCTATGTATGAGGATGACTCAACACTATACATGTCAGCTACTACAGCAACTGAAATGACTGCAACACTTAACGAAGAGCTGCAGTTAGTTTCGGAATGGATAGCAAGGAATAAGTTAGTCCTACATTTTTCCAAAACTAAAAGCATTGTATTTGGGACTAATCATTCACTAAACCCTAAACCTCAGCTATATCTCATAATGAATAATGTGGAAATTGAGCAAGTTGCTTGGAGTAACCCTGGATTATAAGCTGTCATGCATAACAATTTTTGATACAACAGTAGCTAAGATGGGAAGAAGTCTGTCCATAAGTAAGTGCTGCTCTACCTTTTTAACAACACTATCGACAAGGCAGGTCCTACAGGCCCTGGTTTTGTTGCACCTGGACTACCGTTCAGTCGTGTGGTCAGGTGCCACAAAGAGGGACTTGGGAAAATTGCAGTTGACTCAGAACAGGGCAGCACAGTTGGCCCTTAAAAGTACATGGAGAGCTAACATTAATAATATGCATGTCAATCTCTCATGGCTCAAAGTGGAAGAGAGATTGACTTCATCATTACTTGTTTTGTAAGAGGTGTTGACAAGCTGAAGGTACCGAGCTGTCTGTTTAAAATACTAGCTCACAGCTCAGACACCCATACATACCCCACAAGACATGCCACCAGAGGTCTCTTCACAGTCCCCAAGTCCAGAACAGACTATGGGAGGCTCACAGTATTACATAGAGCCATGACTACATGGAACTCTATTCCACATCAGGTAACTAATGCAAGCAGTAGAATCATATTTAAGAAGCAGGTAAAAATACACCTTATGGAACAGTGGGGACTTTGAAGTAACACAAACATAGGCACAGACACATGCATACACACACATGATAGCATATGCATTATACACACACATACAGTACACATGGATTTTGTGTTGTAGTTATGTATAAGGGCACAAGGCGAGCCCAGATGCAGACACAGGAGGCAGATGGTTTGAGCTCTTATATTTATTAAGGCACAAGGGGTAGGTAAAAGGCAGGTCAAGGGACAAGCAAGAGTTCATAAACCAGGTCAGAGTCCAGACAATACAAGGTGGCAGGCAATCTCGAGGTCAGGACAGGCAGAATGGTCAGGCAGGCGAGCTCAGTGTCAGGACAGGCAAGGGTCAGAACCAGGAGGACTGGGAGAAAAAGGAGCTGACAGAAAAACGCTGATTGACTTGGCTAACAAGACGAACTGGCACGGAGAGACAGAAAACACAGGTATAAATACACAGGGGATGATGAGCGACACCTGGAGGGGGTGGAGACAATAACAAGGACAGGTGAAACAGATCAGGGTTTGACAATATGTGGTAGTGGAGTATGGGCCTGAGGGAACTCACTTAGTGTGTTGTGAATTCTGTAATGAATGTACTGTAAAGTTTTTAAAATAGTAGAACTGCCTTTATTTTGCCGGACTCCATAATAAATACAAATACAAATGTGTGCGGGTGTGTGTCTGCATGTAAATGTGTATTCTGTTTCTTGGGAGATGTCATGTCACAATGTCCAACCTTGTCGCTGCACACAGTATTGACTTTGATTGCTCATCTCCCCCTGAAGCCAAACTTCACATCACATTCTATCACGTTCAATATTCCCTCTAAGCTGCGCTTGTGCCCGGGAGCGCAGTTCCCCCAGGCCTGCCACGCATTAGCTATATCAGCCCGCGCAAAGAACTTTGAACTTTACTCATCTCTCTAGAGTCTTCCCCTTTAGTTAACACTATCAAGTTTCCTTTACTGTGGGAATTGTGATCAAATCAACTTTCAATGCAACACACCGAAAACAGAACAAACTACGCAAGACCTAATATGCAAAACTAACTTTGCAAGAGATTTTTTTGTAGATGGAACGCAGGCCTTAGTACTGCATTGACAGGCAGGACTAAGGCCTGTACTCTACACAGGCCTGTACGACATAACCAATCAGAGCTGCAGTAGGCCTAAATGCAAATAGACCATTGCCATATATGGATCTGTGCTATTCAGATCATGTAGTCATATCCTTTGCTAGTTAGTGACTTAGTACAGTACAGATAATTTATAGTCAGCAATGGGGGAGTGATTGCTTCCTACAAGAGCACAAAACATGTGCATTTCTAGACTTTGAAAAGTGGGTCAAGAGCTTTTTTTTTGTCTTAAAGGGGCAGTGTTGTATTTTGAGACAGGCTTGAATAAGCTAAATAGCCAATAGGCAGAGGGTAGCATCATTTGGGAATTGTACTGCACTTTGTAAAGTGGTTTCTTGCATCAAACAACACAACAACGTTTTAAGTCACCTTGTCTGAAGGACAATTATTTGTATTTGTATTTATTAGGGATCCCCATTAGTTCCTGCCAAGGCAGCAGCTACTCTTCCTGGGGTCCAATCACATTAAGGCACTGTCTTGACGTGACTTTCTTTAATGTGATCGGTTATTTATCGAATCAGCTAATTATGTTTAATTGTTACCCGTTTAAATTAATCATGTAACAATTAACTCATTAGGAATTTGGGGCACCACGAGAGAATTTGTTTATAGACTTACCATCTCCCGAATTAAACTCTAAAACAGTGATTCTCAACTGGGTATTGCGGGAGGACTTGGTGGATTGTGAAGAGACCTCTGGAGGCATGTCTTTTGGGGTATGCATTGGTGTCTGGTCTGTGTGCTAGTAGTTTAAACAGACACCTCGGTGCATTCAGCATGTCAACACTTCTAACAAAAACAAGTAGTGATTAAGTTAATCTCTCCTCCACTTTGAGCCATGAGAGATTGACATGCATATTATTAATGTTAGCTCTCTGTGTACATTGAAGGGCCAGCTGTGCTGCCCTGTTCCGAAGTCTCTCTTTGTGGCACCTGACCACACGACTGAACGGTAGTCCAGGTGCGACAAACCTAAGGCTTGTACGACCTGCCTTGTCGATAGTGCTGTTAAGAAGACAGTGCTTTATGCTGTTAAGAAGACAGTGCTTTATTAAGGACTTCTCCCCATCTTGGCTACTGTTGTATAAACATGTTTTGACCATGAAAGTTTACAATTCAGGGTTACTCCAAGCAGTTTAGAGACCTCAACTTGCTCAGTTTCTACATGTATCATAACAAGATTCAGTTGAGGTTTAGGGTTTAGTGAATTGAAAAAGAGGTTAATGTCATGGATAAACAGGTTAATGTAAAGCCCTGCATGTTTATTTCAAAGTCTCATGCAATGTAGGCCTACATTGAACACCACACATTGGCTGCTGATGTAGGCTGAATGATAGAACAGCTATTTCCATGTTAAAATGGGATGCATTTTCTCCATTGTGTTTTATGGTAGGTCACTCTGGTAGGCCTACATTATGATAAAATAGCCACAGTAGCCTACTTGACCACTGTCTGAAACTGTAACTTAAAGAGGATACAGCCTCAGTGTTCACAGTAAACGCGTGCTGGAAATTGCACAGAATTTTCACAAAGTTCAAATTTGTACTCAGCAGACCTGAAATTTGCTCAGTTGTCGATGAAAAATAGAGGGACCATTGCCTGTCTGCTCTCGTTACGAGTAATGATTATTCAGTCTTCTTCAGTTAAATCCCACTGTTCAAATACTATACACTGAGGCATGCCAAGTGCCTGCTGCTCTGATGCAGTCCTCCACCCAGGGCCAAGTGTCAGAGATATGAGACAGTCATTAATAATAATAATGAAAAAGTAGCTATCTACTCACCAGGTGTCTTACTGTATCTGGTGTATGTCTGAGCACCTCTCTGCTGTCTGTTCTCTCTCTCTCTCTCTCTCTCTCTCTCTCTCTCTCTCTCTCTCTCTCTCTCGTTCTTAGTTCTCTCTCTCTCTCTCTCGTTCTTAGTTCTCTCTCTCTCTCTCTCTCTCTCTCTCTCTCTCTCTCTCGTTCTTAGTTCTCTCTCTCTCTCTCTCTCTGTCTGTCTCTCTCTCGTTCTTAGTTCTCTCTCTCGCTCTCTCTCTCTCGTTCTTAGTTCTCTCTCTCTCTCTCTCTCGTTCTTAGTTCTCTCTCTCTCTCTCTCTCTCGTTCTTAGTTCTCTCTCTCTCTCTCTCTCTCTCTCTCAATTCAAGGGCTTTATTGGCATGGGAAACATATGTTTGCATTGCCAAAGCAAGTGAAATAGATAATAAACAAAAGTGAAATAAACAATAAAAATTAAACAGTTACTATCACAAAAGTTAAAAAAGATTATGTCTCTAAACAGTACAGTGTTGTAACGATAAATATAAATAAACATAAATATGGGTTGTTTTTACAATGGTATTTGTTCTTCACTGGTTGCCCTTTTCTTGTGGTAACAGGTCACAAACAGGTGCTTCTGTGATGGCACACTGTGGTATTTATCAAAATTGGATTTGTTTTCGATTTCTTTGTGGGTCTGTCTCACTCTCTCTCTGCTCTCTCTCCCTCTCTCTTCTCTCTCTCTCTCTCTCTCTCTCTCTCTCTCTCTCTCTCTCTCTCTCAGTGCATGCCGGGAGTGTTTTGTAGTTGAGAGGCCATGTGGATGGCTCTGTCCTTACTTATTTTCTTGATTCTTACTTGAATCTCAGTGCAGATCGTTCACAACCTTGTGGAAGTTACTTGTGGCGCTGATGTTTAGGCCAAGGTATGTATAGTTTTTTGTGTGCTCTAGGGCAACAGTGTCTAGATTGAATTTGTATTTGTGGTCCTGGCAACTGGACCTTTTTGGAACACCATTATTTTGGTCTTACTGAGATTTACTGTCAGGGCCCAGGTCTGGTGCCAGATCTAGGTGCTGATGATCTAGGTGCTGCTGTAGGCTCTCCATGGTTGGGGACAGAAGCACCAGATCATCATCAGACAGTAGACATTTGACTTGACTCTAGTAGGGTGAGGACGGGTGCTGTAGACTGTTCTAGTGCTCTCGCTAATTTGTTGATATATATGTTGAAGAGAGTGGGGCTTAAGCTGCATCCCTGTCTCACCCCCCGGCCCTGTGGAAAGAAATGTGTGTTTTTTTTTACAATTTTAACCACACACTTGTTGTTTGTGTACATGGATTTTATAATGTCATATGTTTTCCCCCAACACCACTTTCCATCAATTTGTATAGCAGACCCTCATGCCTTCTTTTTCCGTAGTGTATTTCTGTATTGTTTTAGTGATTCACCATAGTGAAAGCGTAAGCTCAGGTTTTCTGGATCTCTATGTTTTTGGTAGGATAGGTTTCTCAATTTCTTTCTTAGGTTTTTGAATTCTTCATCAAACCATTTGTCAACGTTGTTCATTTTGTTCGGTTTTCTGTTTGACATTTCTAGATTTGATAGGGAAGCTGATAGGTCAAATATACTGTTTAGATTTTCTACTGCCAAGTTTACACCTTCACTATTATAGTGGAACGTTTTATCAAAGAGGATTGAATTGGTTGTTGCCTAATTGTATTTTGGTAGGTGTCCACTCTACATTCCTTCCATCTATAGGATTTCTTAATATTACTCAGTTCCTTTGGCTTTGATGCCTCATGATTGAGTATTGCTCTGTTCAAGTAGACTGTGATTTTGCTGTGATCTGATAGGGGTGTCAGTGGGCTGACTGTGAACGCTCTGAGAGACTCTGGGTTGAGGTCATTGATAAAGTAGTCTACAGTACTACTGCCAAGAGATGAGCTATAGGTGTATCTACTGTAGGAGTCTCATCGAAGCCTACCATTGACTATGTACATACCCAGAGTCCCTTCCCTGTTTCACACCTGGTAGTTTGGTGGATGGGACTACCAGCTCTCTGTAACCTGGAGGGCAACCAGTGGGTCCGTCTCCTCTATACCATGTTTCTTGTAGGATGACAATGTATGTATTTTCGATTTATTTGGTGAAGTCCAGGTTCCTACTCTTTAGCCCAAAGGCAGATGACCTGCAGGTCTGGGAGAGTGTCTTGCTGGTCTGGGCGGGGTGTCTTTCGATCTGTTGCTCCTGTGTGAAGTGTTGGGGCTGCGTTTGAGGGCGATTTCCTTTAGGGTCCGGGCGAAGGTAGGCACTGCTGCCTTGTATAAGTTGACCTTGCGTTTACCTGCTGTATGGTAGCAGGGTGGAAGTATTTTCCTTCTGGGCTCTCAGGTCGTTTGTGCCTGTGTGTATTATTATGTGGCTCCTATTTGGTCCTCAGACAGAAGGTCTAGGGCGCATTGGGTGTTTGGAGTCCATAAGGAGTACAATCTGTGTCTTGTGTATGTCCTCAGTGGGTGTGGGGGGGTTGTCAGGAGGGCTATCAGTGTGGCTGACAGGGGGGGTGCTCCCTCTCTCTCTCTCTCTCTGGTTTAATGTCTGTTAAAACAAGGAAGCACACTGATTGCCTTATATTAAAGAAGATGACATGCTGCGGAGTGAATGTTTAAGCAGTCCATTTGTCATGGTGTCGCGGTCTGTCTACTGCCGGGGAATAGTACACAGAGTGAGAATGACAAGGGTGACGATGGGGTAATGTCGTTAATGATGCCAGCCCAAGGAAGCTAGCTAGCTACTTCAACTTCTCCACGAACACCTCTTCTCTTATTTTCTTCTCTCTTCTTTCTTCTCTCTTCTTCCCTCTCTCTCTTTCTCCACTGAATCTTGGCATCAGCTTTTATAGAATCATTTTCTCTAATATCTACTGATGTTTACCCCTTTACGGTCCTATAGTATATGAGACGACAGGGTGGGACGGGAAAGTTGCACCGGCTGAAATTGAACCATCTATTCTGATTACGTTGTGTGTTAGCATGGAACGCTGAGCAAATGGCAATGGGCAAATACATAGGGGCTTGGGGAGTCGAGGAGAAGACACACTTGAGAATACTGTTGAACTAGCTGGCAAATGTCAAGCCCTGGATTTCCTCCTATTCTTAAACGTTAGGAGTGTGTGTGAGAGCTAGACTGTAAGATAACCATTAGATAAAGAGGATACCGTCAGGGAGAGACAGCCAAACTCAAAGGGACAAAAAGTCAATAAGAAACTAAAATGTAACTAAAAAGCGTCTCAAATTTTGATCCAACACCATCCACTCCATCATTCTCTCTTTCTCTCTCTCTGCCTCCCCCTCCCACTCTCTCCCCTCCCCCTCTCTTTCCTTCCTTGCTTTCCTCCCTCACTCCCTCCCTTCCTTCAGAGTGATAGATAGATTTATGAGCGCCACATAAAAAATAAACAACCAAGTTCTCACCTGTGAATAAATAATACATGGTTACTAATGGAAATGGACAAGATGATTTATGACATTTGCACCACCCTCATTTGTGGGGAGCGGTGCTGATGGTGGGTGTTGGGGGCTGATGGTGGGTGATGGGGCTGATGGTGGGTTCCGAGGCTGATGGTGGGTGATGGGAGCTGATGATGGGAGAGGTGGGGATGTGGGGAGTGGGTCTGATGGTGGGGAGAGGGGCTGATGGTAGATGATGGGGGCTGATGGTGGCTGATGGTGGGTGATGGGGGCTGATGGTGGGTGATGGGGGCTGATGGTGGGTGATGGGGGCTGATGGTGGGTGATGGCGCTGATGGTGGGGAGCTGGGGCTGATGGTGGGTGATAGGGGCTGATGATGGGTGATGGGAGCTGATGGTGAGTGATGGTGGCTGATGGTAGGTGATGGGTGCTGATGGTGGGTGATGGGGATGATGGTGGGTGATGGGGATGATGGTGGGTGATGGTAGCTGATGGTGGGTGATGAGGCTGATGGTAGGTGATGGGGGATGATGGTGATATTGTAGCGAATGTATGAGTGTGTGTGTGTGTGTGTGTGTGTGTGTGTGTGTGTGTGTGTGTGTGTGTGTGTGTGTGTGTGTGTGTGTGTGTGTGTGTGTGTGTGTGTGTGTGTGTGTGTGTGTGTGTGTGTGTGTGTGTGTGTGTGTGTGTGTGTGAGTGCTCTTCAGTAATAAACTGCAGCAGGTGTTGGAGGACTGTTTTGGCAAGAAGTGCAGGGGCTGGACGGCTGCTGAAGGCCCACGTGTTTCTGTGTTATAAGATAACTGGTGATAAACAGCCAAAGCCCATCAACCACAGAAGCTCTATGGGAAACTCAAATGGCCCCCTATTCCATCTATAGTGCACTACTTTTGACCAGAGCTCCATGGGTTGGCCCTGTTAAAAAGAAGTGCACTATAAAGGGAACAGGGTGAGACAAATTGATACAAAAAAAAAGAATATTGTGTCCTTAATCAACAGCTACTGCTCGTTAGATAGAGTTTAAATTGAGTGTATTGTGTTTTGGGTAGATGTGTTGATGTCCTTAAATGTCAAGATAAGTACACATATCTTATAGTGTGACAGTTGTGACAAATACTCTCACCGTATAGTGGTGGAGGGTACTGAGAGAGCGAGAGAGAGAGAGGGGGGGTGGGTGAGAGAGATGCAAAGAGAGAGATGCAAAGAGAGAGAGACAGAGAGGGAGAGAGATGCAAAGAGAGAGAGAGATGCAGAGAGAGAGAGAGAGAGAGAGAGAGAGAGAAGTAGAGAGAGAGACAGAGAGAGAGTTGCAGAGAGAGAGAGAGAGAGAAGGGAAAGACAGAAGTCTGCATCTGCAGTATCATGTAGAGAAGACTCAAAAGCTTGACTTCTCTTTAGTCTCTTTTCTTCATTGAAGAACCCCCCCCCCCCCCCCCCACCACCACCACACCCACACTCGCTGGCGGGGGCTGACGGATTGGCTGAATAATTAACAGGGGCATGCTGGGTAAATGTGGGCACAAACACGTCCCCCTGGTGTTCGTCACCTTCCCGACGGCAGACATTAGAAGGGGCCGTCCTTCTACCGGAGAACGATGCTTCCCCATTCTGAAGCTCCTGCTGTTTGACGCTCCCATCGGGATGGGAGGCGTAGACATGTTGGATCTCTTTGTCGGAAGAGAGAGAGAGAGAGAAAGAAGAGAGAGAAAGAAAGAACACAGGTTAAAACCACTCCCCCTCAGGAGCCTAGCATGAAGCATCTTCTCCTGTGATCTGGTTTACCTCTTTTCTTTTGTGTGTCATTACTTATTGATATATTTTACCCCTCTTCTTCTTCTTTAATACCCCACTGTGCAGTGGCTGTTCTAATTCCGTCACTAGGAGCAGTGAGGTGGCTTTGGGGATCACGTAAGGGTACATGTGACGGGGTAGAGTCCATGCAGGCAATTTTAGGAGCAGCGAGGTACCTCTGAAGACGTTGAATGTTCCTAGCATGTGACCATGTTTTAGAACAGTTCTTAGAGCAGCGGGGGTTGTTTCACCATTGCCTATTTTGACTACAGTAGAGGATGTCCTTACAGTATAAGGAGAGTTCAAGCAAACACACACAGCTGATCCTTTTCACAGCCAAAGCTTCAGTCATCTCTCCCTTCTAGAAGACCGTTTCTGTTTGGGATTCTGCTCGGCTGAAAGGATGGAGGGATGGAGAGATGAAAGAGCGAGACGGCTCCATGGGTTCCACATTTCTAGTAAATGTGTGTTAAAAGGCACACTTCTGTGGTAAGTGATAATCTTGTCAGGGGTCCTACTAAAACAAAGCAAAGAAGATGCCAGTCAGCGTGTATACATTTTAGGTATATGTGGAATCCCATAGGGCAGCGCACAATTGGCCCAGCGTCGTCCGGGATTGGCCGGGGTAGGGCGTCATTGTAAATAAGAATTTGTTCTTAACTGACTTGCCTAGTTAAATAACGGTTAAATAAAAAAATAAATGTGTGGCCTCAGTGGTAATCAAACCCACTACTCTGGCATTGCTATTGCCACGCTCTTACCAATTAAGCCACACAGGACCAAACAAGTATGCTAATTTGTCCATGCTAAATCATTTCCTTGTTGGAGTTTATGGTTGTGAAATTCTGTAATTTTAGAGGGACATTTTTGTGGAAGGGAAAATGATTTTGTAGAGAAAACTATGAAGTGATTTCACTGCCAACAGAAACTATATTTGAATTCAATATTTGTAAAGGCCTCAGTCATACAAAAGCTATGCTTAAATACAAACTTGTTCTCTGGCAGATTAGTAAGAATGGTTCAAACTGTATTCAATAATGGCCTTTTATTCAACAATTCTTTTAAAATTAAATCTCCAAAATATTGCTATTTTAAAAACAAGCTATGGATTCAGTTTAATCCACCAGAAAAGACAGAACAATATTACAACAAATATTATGGTTCAACTCAAATATACTAATTGATAAAAAAAAGTATATATAATCTGTGTAAATGATATCATAAATAGGACTGGTGGAGTTGTCACACATGTAGCTAACAAAAATATATGGAAATATCTGCTCTACCCAAAATGATAACCACTTAACTGCAGAATTCTTGCAAAAATGGAAGAGGCAAGTGGAAGTGGGAGAAAGTAAGGAGCTTGTCTGTCGGCCCTGAAGCTTTAAAGACCAAAATTGATTGAAGAAAACTGTGATGAATAAAAAAGTATACCAGTTTCATTTAAGGACAGAAACATTGACAGCTGTGCCACACAGACTGCAAAATAGTTGGGAAGAGATACTCAATGTACCAATTCAATGGCACATGGTTTATGAACTGATACTCAAATCGACGCCAGATTCAAAACTTAGAGTTTTTCAATTTAAATTATTATACAGAATTCTTGCAACCAATAGAATGTTATGTACAGTATATGGGAAATATAACCTTCCCAGTTTTGCAGATTTTGCTGTGAAGAGACAGAATCCTTTGTTTTGGTATTATCCATACAGTGGGGAGAACAAGTATTTGATACACTGCCGATTTTGCAGGTTTTCCCACTTACAAAGCATGTAGAAGTCTGTAATTTTTATCATAGGTACACTTCAACTGTGAGAGACGGAATCTAAAATAAAAATCCAGAAAATCACATTGTATGATTTTTAAATAATTAATTTGCATTTTATTGCATGCCATAAGTATTTGATCACCTACCAACCAGTAAGAATTCCGGCTCTCACAGACCTGTTAGTTTTTCTTTAAGAAGCCCTCCTGTTCTCCACTAATTACCTGTATTAACTGCACCTGTTTGAACTCGTTACCTGTATAAAAGACACTTGTCCACACACTCAATCAAACAGACTCCAACCTCTCCACAATGGCCAAGACCAGAGAGCTGTGTAAGGACATCAGGGATAAAATTGTACACCTGCACAAGGCTGGGATGGGCTACAGGACAATAGGCAAGCAGCTTGGTGAGAAGGCAACAACTGTTGGCGCAATTATTAGAAAATGGAAGAAGTTCAAGATGACGGTCAATCTCCCTCGGTCTGGGGCAGCATGCAAGATCTCACCTCGTGGGGCATCAATGATCAGCCCAGAACTACACGGCAGGACCTGGTCAATGACCTGAAGAGAGCTGGGACCACAGTCTCAAAGAAAACCATTAAAATCCTGCAGCGCACGCAAGGTCCCCCTGCTCAAGCCAGCGCATGTCCAGGCCCGTCTGAAGTTTGCCAATGACCATCTGGATGATCCAGAGGAGGAATGGGAGAAGGTCATGTGGTCTGATGAGACAAAAATAGAGCTTTAAGGTCTAAACTCCACTCGCCGTGTTTGGAGGAAGAAGAAGGATGAGTACAACCCCAAGAACACCATCCCAACCGTGAAGCATGGAGGTGGAAACATCATTCTTTGGGGATGCTTTTCTGCAAAGGGGACAGGACGACTGCACCGTATTGAGGGGAGGATGGATGGGGCCAAGTATCGCGAGATCTCTGTAATTGCAAACAAATGTTTCTGTACCAAATATTAAGTTCTGCTTTTCTGATGTATCAAATACTTATGTCATGCAATAAATTGCAAATTGTCACTCACAGTTGAAGAGTACCTATGATAAAAATTACAGACTTCTACATGCTTTGTAAGTGGGAAAACCTGCAAAATCGGCAGTGTATCAAATACTTGTTCTCCCCACTGTATGTAGCTTGTTTTGCAACTTTCCTGGAGTTAACTCTGCAAATAGCACTGCTGGGTGATCTGAAAAGTCATTGTCAATCGATCAATAATATAATAATACTCTTCGCAAAAATCTTTCATTTACAATCTGTAGAGACTATGAGAATAGAAACGTTCAGAACTTTTATGAAACATCACAGCGCAGTGGAAAAATATATGGCAAATCTGAATGGTCTTCAGAGATAGATGGGAGGATTAGACTAAAAACCAACAAAAGATAACTACTGTAAAATATACTGTGTCCACAAAATGTATATAGTATGTATAAGCTGGAAGCCTAAGTGTTTTATTGTAAAAGTAATACAAAAACAACTACATTAAATTGCAATTTAATTCAATATTGATATATTCAGATGGTATATAGTGCATTCATTGTCTGTGTATCAAGCTTACAAACGGATTTAAACAATTATGGGGGCCAAATCTTTTTTTTTTTTGTCACAGTCAATTTCGAAATCAGCAGTTTTTCACATTATGTCAGTCACTGATAGTCGCTTAATTAGCCCATGTCAGCTAACATTTTTTAGATTGCTAAATTAGTCTAGCCAGCTATCTAAATGTGTAGTAATCATGGAGAGAGAGACTGCAAACATTTCTTACCACCCCACAGCAAAATGAGTAGAATTGCATGAAATTAGTTATAAAAAAGCAAAATCTTCTCTCCTCCGAATACCAAAATGTGTATGAAACTGAATGCAATAATCATTCAATTCAGTTACACATCATGAAATACAAGTTCAATTTATGAGTTCAATTATTCAATTTGTGCATTACAAATTCAAAAGTATAACATTAAACATCTTAATCAGCGTGTATACATTTAATATATCGAATTCAAATGCAGTTTCTTTCGGCACTGAAATCGCTCCATAGATAACCACCACAAAAACATTGTAAAATAATGAGCAGAATTTATTTGCTTAGTTCCTCTCCCAGCGGACAGACAACAGCCACCAGGGTCACTGTGAGCTGTCTGTCTCCCCTCCAAACACACACACAGGTTATTTTAGAGGTGGCCCCCATCCCAACCGTAAATTACTTTGGAGTTGAGTCAAGGAGAGCAAGTGGGATGTGGGTGTGTTTGTGGGGGGGGGGTTGAGAGAGAGAGCAAATTTGGCTCAAGGTTGATGGCAACAACCGACCCCTTCAATCTTTGTTTTCTCTCAAACAGCGTAGGCTGACCCGACACACAGAAAAATAATGAGCGCTGAAAAAGCAAGCGCTGCAAAGAGAGAGAGAGAGTGTGTGGGTAGATTACCTTCCCAAATTAATGAATTGCTGTTTGTCTATTGACGTTGGGTTCACTGAAGGAACACTGTAGCAAAGCCATCTGATACGATAGGTGAGGGATTGCGGAATCTAAATTTGATTCCTTTTTGTTTTATCATTCCAATCTCATAAAACATTTTAGAAAAAAGGTTCAGTGGTGTTACCCTCATAAGGGGAGGGTGATAGAGTATTGAAAACAGGAGTGCCGATAATTTTGACACCCATCTTTTTTTGATAAATTGTATTACTTTATTACTTAGAATACATTAGAATACATTTATATAATTTCCATACAATATATTGTAGCTCAGTATTTGTATTATATATTTTAGTTGTCTCATATCTCATGTCTCACACACACTACATACCATGCTATCAATGCCTGCCCTTACCTCTAGCAATAGTCACATAAAGCCGAACGTTAGATTTTGATACATGTGCAGTGTACAGCATAGGGGGTTAGGGAGGCTGGGGGGTTGTAACCACGATTACATTACTGCAGTCTACACAGTTTCCTCTTAATCTGCTTTAGTCTCCTGACAACCAACCCAGCCCTGACCCATCATCCCTCTCTCCCTCTCTCCCTCCCAACCTCCCCCCAACCCCCCCCCCCCCCTCCTCCTCTTCAAATGTCATATTATGTTTATATACAGTGTTGTAACGCTGTTCAAATTGTTAAAGTGCAAAAAGGGAAAATAAATAAACATTAAAATGGTTTGTATTGACAATGGTGTTTGTTCTTCACTGGTTGTCCTTTTCTTGTAGCAACAGGTCACACATCTTGCTGCTGTGATTCACACTGTGGTATTTCATATCAATAGATATGGGTGTTCATTAAAATTTGATTTGTTTTCATATTCTTTGTGGGTCTGTGTAATTTGAGGGAAATATGTGTCTCTAATATAGTCACACATTTGGCAGTTTGGAAAGCGCAGCTCAGTTTCCACCTCATTTTGTGGGGGGTTTGCACATTGCCTGTCTTCTCTTCAGAGACAGATCTGCCTATGGCGGCCTTTCTCAATAGCAAGGCCAGAGCCGGGCAGCCCTATACGCTAGTTGCATAGAGCCCCGCAAATTACGCAAGGGCCCCGCCTCCTCCTCGTGTCAAAGCGGGTGTCAATGTTTACAACTTCAATGAGAGGATGAAGCGGAACTATCCTTCTGGTCACGAAAAGAGAAAAAAAAACACCATGAGAGTGAATTGCGGGAACAGCAATCATGTAAACTTGTTTTCTCTCCTCTCCAAGTTTGATGTCATAACAGTAACGTTAAGTTGATGTGCTAGCTTGCAGTGCATCTCTCTCTAGTCTGTCTGTCTTGCTAACCTAGCTGGGCAGTGCATCTCTCTCTAGTCTGTCTGTCTTGCTAACCTAGCTGGGCAGTGCATCTCTTGGTCTGTCTGTGACTTGCTTGCTTACCAGCCACTACCAGGGCTGTGTTCTGTGACTTTGTACCTGACGAAAGTGAGAGTGAAATACAACTATTTATTACGTTCGATGAACGCCAACGGGCAACGGTGTTTATAAACTGCAGCTTGGAAAAGATAACCAGGTCGCACGTGAACATGTTCATATGCCCATGCACAAAATGAAACTCGCGCTTTCCAGCAGCAATCTCTGTGGGGACCAGTCCAGATAATATATGCGCGTGATGGCACTCCTCATAATTTTTAAACAAGACACTGATTATCTAGTCTCTCAGTCAAGGTTTAGTTACAACTCTGGACTAATGCAGGATGGAAAGCAATGGATTGACTATTGATTTATATATTGAATTTATATATTGATTAGCTGGGCATACTGGGCAATATGGATGCACATCTCTCAGTAAATAATAACCATCAAGTATTCAGCCAAGCCATAGTATAAATAGTATTTTATATTTGAAAATGTATAAAAGGAAACCTGGGGGAGCCAGTTTGAATGGGCCTGATGCAGCTGATAAAATGAATAATAGTATTGTTATCTATAATTTACAGGTGCTATGCTTAAGTTTGTCAGTAGAGGAGATGCTGGATCATCAGCCAGTACAAGCACAGACTCAGTTGATCCACATCCAGCCTCAGCCAGTACTAACACAGACCCAGTACAGCTGGCTTCAGAAAATACTAACACAGACCCAGTACTGTCAGCTTAAGCAAGTACTAACACAGACGCAGTACAGCTGGCTTCAGCAAATACTAACACAGACCCAATACAGCCATCTTCAGCAAGTACTAACACAGACCCAGTGCAGAGGTCCATTCAAACCAGGACTGGATTTTTCTTACCCTAACGACAAGTCTAGATGAGGTTTCCATTCAGGCTTATTACAGAGACAGCTGTCAAATGGGGAAAAGATTACCAGTAGCTGGCTTTCATACTCAATCAAAAACAACGCTGTGTATTGTTTTTGCTGTAAGCTCTTTTTTACAAAAGACTATAAAATAATAAAGGAAGGCGTGAATGAATGGTCAAATATCAACGCCATTCTGAAACGCCATTCTGAAACACCAAGTAAGAGACTCAAAGTACACCTGACATTAGTCACCAGGAGCAAATGTCCATTATTCTGAGAAGCGTGGTTTTAAAGGGAAAGCCAGAGGTCAAGGAGCACTTCCTCAGCTTTGTAAATGTTGAGGTTACAACAGGCTTGAATCTGTCCACTGTCATCTTAGATAAGCTGAACGAACTGAAGATTCCATTTGAAGATTGCAGAAGGCAAGCTTATGATAACGGGGCCAACATGAAGGGCAAGCACCAAGGAGTACAAGCCAGACTGCTCGAAACAAATCCCAGAGCCGTGTTCGTCCCATGTGGAGCACATACTCTAAACCTTGTCATTGCAGATGCTGCCGAATCTTCAAAAGATGCAATTGGGTTTTTTGGGCATGTGCAAAATCTCTTCACCTTCTATTCAGCTGGCACACAAAGATGGAGTGTTTTGAAGAAACACTTGAACATAACCGTGAAGTCATGGAGTGACACAAGATGGGAGAGTAGGCTCCAAAGTGTTGATGCAATCAGGAATCAGGCTTCTGAGGTTCGGAAGGCATTACTGGAAGCCAGACAGACGATCAACGATCCTGTGGCCAAAGTGGAGGAACAAGCACTTGCAGAGGAAGTTGGGTCCTACCGCTTCTTGATTTGCTGTGACGTATGGTGTGAGATACTGACAATGATAAACAAGGTGAACAAGCTCCTCCAATCCGCCTCAATGCAGTTGAATATCGCAGTGAATTTAATCTCAAATGCAAAGGCCTCCCTCACTACATATCGGGAAACGGGATTCTCTGAGGCCCAGACAAAAGCCAAAAGCATTTGTGAAGAAATGAATGGAGGCTGTTCTGAAAGAGAAGAGACAGGCATTTCAGCTATGAGGCTCCTGATGAACCAGTGACTGATGTACTGAAAAACCTTGAAGTCAACTACTTCAACATTGTGGTCGACTCTGCTGTGACATCCATAGATGATAGATTTGAAACACTCAACCAGGTGAAAACCAAATATATGGAGTGTTGCTGAACTTCAACACTGCCTCTCAGATGTCCAGTGAATCTTTAAAGGCTCTGTCCAGTATATGTGTACTTTTACCCATCTTAATCTTTTATTTTTATTGGCCAGTCTGAGATATGTATCAGTATGTATTTTCTTTGCAACTCTGCCTAGAAGGCCAGCATCCCAGAGTCGCCTCCTCACTGTTGACGTTGAGACTGTTTTTTTTGTTGGTACTATTTAATGAAGCTGTGTGGTCGCCTGTTAAGCAGCTCCCATTATTTGTGCGTTAATTGTTGTTTTAGTATGTTTTTCGTCCGTTTTTCGTCAGTTTTTTATGCAACAGTTGAACTATAATAGTTCAGGATTATGGAGTGCTACTGTTTTACGAAGGTTGTAGCGGTCATTTTTATCACTGAGGCACTTTTTATTTTTCTCAGCGCCGAACGTACACGCGAGTCCTCAATTATTTACAACCGAGCCCAGCTTCTGGATTTAGCACACGCAGCGCTATTGCACCCCAGGGAAAAGCTGAAGACGAGTTGAAAAGGCAATGGCGTGGATGCAGGGCAGGTCGGAAATGTAAGGCAAAGCTGAATAAGTACAAGCCGGCTATACCGACTATCATTATGGGCAACGTGAGATCGCTACATAACAAGGAGGATGAGCTTGATGGGCTGGTCAATGGACAGAGAGACTACCGGGAAGCTAGCATATTGTGTTTTACTGAAACATGGCTAAATGATAACATCCTCATAGAGAATGTAACTATCGGCGGTTTCCAGACTATCAGAGCGGACAGGGATAGCGTTTCTTCCGGTAAGAGTAAGGGAGGGTGCTGACTTTATTAGTTAACAACAGAGGGTGTAATCCGAGACATATTACTGTTAAGGAACAGTTTTGTAGCCCGGACATTGAGCTGTTAGCCGTTAGCCTGAGACCCTACTATTTGCAGAGGGAATTCACGGCGGCCATTGCTGTTATTGTTTACATCCTGCCCTCCACTGACGCAAACACAGCGTGTGATGTCATCCACTCTGTTATCGCAAGGTTACAATCATCCCAGTGCCTTCTTTTCCATTTCGGGGGATTTTAACCATGCATCTCTCTCTTCAATTCTGCCCACGTTCAAACAGTTTGTGAAGTGCCCGACCAGGAATAATAAAACTCTGGACTTGTTATATGCTAATGTGAAGGATGCATACAACTCCACTGCACTCCCTCCCCTCGGTAGATCGGATCACAACCTTGTCCACCTCACCCCACTCTACAGGCCTATGGTCCAACAGCAGCCTGCAACCACTAGGACCATAAGCAGATGGTCCCCGGAGGCGAATGAGGCCCTACAGGACTGCTTTGAAACAACAGACTGGGATGTGCTCTGTGAGGCTCATGGGGAGGACATTGATGGACTATATCAATTTTTTGTGTAGACAACACTCTACCCCCGCTCCCTCTGGACTGATCTGCAACACCTGCATTCCCCCCACCTCTGGACTGATCCTCAACACCCCCCTTCCCCCCACCTGGGCTGGCTTTCACCACCAACCAAGTGAAGAGAGAGCTGGAGAGACTACATCAGTGGAAAGCGGCGGGCCCTGATGCCATCAGCCCAAGGGTGATGACCAATTGTGTGGAATACTCCAGCGACCCTTCAACCTTAGCCTGAACCTGGAAAGGGTCCCTATGCTGTGGAAAACATCCTGCCTGGTCCCAGTGCCCAGAAGGCGCACCCCACTGTCCTAAATGACTTCAGACCTGTAGTGCTAACATCCCTCATCATGAAGACCCTTGAAAGGTTAGTCCTCGCTCACCTCAGACCCCTGGTGTGTACATCACTGGACCCCCTGCAGTTCGCATACCAGCACAACATCGGGGTGGATGATGCAATCATCTACCTTCTGCAGAGGGCCTACTCTCACCTGGACAACGCAGGTTTCACTGTGAGGGTTATGTTTTTTGGCTTCTCCAGTGCCTTCAACACCATTCAGCCCCTGCTACTGGGTGAGAAGATGAAGAGGATGAAAGTGGAAGCACCCTTAGTCTCCTGGGTTACGGACTACCTGACCGGTAGGCCACAATTTCTGCGACTACAGAGCTGTGTGTCAGAACGGGCAGTGAGCAACACAGGGGCCCCCCAGGGAACGGTCCTGTCCCCCTTCCTGTTCACCCTCTACACCTCAGACTTCAGATATAACTCTGAAACATGCCACCTACAGAAGTTCTCGGATGACTCCGCAATTGTAGGGTGCATCGGGGGTGGGCAGGAGGAGGAGTACAGGAGCACAATCAATGACTTTATGGTGTGGTGTGAGCAGAACCACCTTCAGCTCAACATCAGCAAAACAAAGGAGATGGTGTGCACCGGGGCATTCCACTCCTCTTTCTATTCTGGTTAGAGCCAGTTTGTGTTCTGTGAAGGGAGTAGTACACAGCATTGCACGAGATCTTCAGTTTCTTGGCATTTTCTCACATGGAATAGCCTTCATTTCTCAGAACAAGAATAGGCTAACAAGTTTCAGAAGAAAGTTCTTTGTTTCTGGCCATTTTGTGTCTGTAATCGAACCCACAAATACTGATGCTCCAGATACTCAACTAGTCTAAACTGCTCTACCACTACCCCCTCTCTCTCTCTCTCTCTCTCTCTCTCTCTCTCTCTCTCTCTCTCTCGCCCTCTCTCTTTCTCTCTCCCTCTCTCCCCCTCCCTCTCTCTCGCTCTCTCTCTCTCTCGCTCTCTCACTCTCTTGCTCTCTCGCTCTCTCTCCACCTCTCGTTTTCTCTCCACTGACCCCACATCTGTCTCTGTCTTGTTACTGAGGCCCTTCTACTAATCAATTACGTTAACTGTATGACTGTCACATCACTTTTATTATCTCTGATCCAACATCATAAAGACTGTGGGAACTGGGAGCCAGGGCTGAGGCCAGAGCCAGGGTGGGCTTGGCTCTGTGGCATGAGATGAAGCCCTTTGGGGTGATCTAGTGAACCTGTCTCAAGTGGTCGTGTCTCTAGTGGTCTTGTCTCTGGTGGTCCTGTCTCTAGTGGTCCTGTATCTAGTCAGCCTGTCTCTAGTGGTCCTGTCTCTAGTCAGCCTGTCTCTAGTCGTCCTGTCTCTAGTGGTCCTGTCTCTAGTCATCCTGTCTCTAGTGGTCCTGTCACTATTGGTCCTGTCTCTAGTCATCCTGTCTCTAGTCATCCTGTCTCTAGTCATCCTGTCTCTAGTGGTCCTGTCTCTAGTGGTCCTGTCTCTAGTGGTCCAGCCTCTAGTCATCCTGTCTCTATTGGTCCTGTCTCTAGTGGTCCTGTCTCTGGTGGTCCTGTCTCTAGTCATCCTGTCTCTAGCAGTCCTGTCTCTAGTGGTCCTGTCTCTAGTGGTCCTGTCTCTAGTGGTCCAGGACCAGCTTGCTTTAGGGACACTTCTCCAGGTTCATCTCTCTGTAGGTGATGGCTTTGTTATTGAAGGTTTTAGAATCGCTTCCTTTTAAGTGGTTGTAGAATTTAACGGCTCTATTCTCCCTCTCTCCCAGTTTCCTAACAGTCAACCCAGCCCTGACCCTCCCTCCCTCTGACCCTCCCTCTACCCTCCCTCTCTCCTGACAGCCAACCCAGCCCTGACCCTCCCTCCCTCTGACCCTCCCTCTAACCTCCCTCTCTTCTGACAGCAAAAACAGCCCTGACCCTCCCTCCCTCTGACCCTCCCTCCCTCCAACCCTCCCTCTCTCCTGACAGCCGACCTATCCCTGACCCTTATTAACCCAGCACTACGTTGTTCTGAACTCATACCAATAATCGCTCCGGGTTCAACAAGGCAAGCAGACATTAATGACACACATAAAAGACACAGCTGTCAGAGACTGGAGAGAGAGAGGGAGGGAGGGGAAGATGAAAGGAGGGAGAGAGAAAGAGAGAGAGAGAGAGAGAGAGAAGTTGGTACGCAGCTAACAACAAATGTTCCCACAACTTTAGAGAACGTTACCTTAAGAGTTTCATTAGGTCATTAACTAACGTTTTCATAGGAATGTTCCCGTGATGTGCAAGGAATGTTTACAAGAGACCATTCCCTTAATGTCATAGAGCGTGTCAAGAACATTGACATTAATATTCTGAGAATATGGCAACCATGTTCTATGTATTTTTGGCGATGGAATGTTCACCTATCCCTCTGAAAACTGGACACGAATGTTCTTGCAACATCCCATGAAACGTGTCTAGAACATTAATGTTGTACATTCTAAGAACATTGTAATCACATTCTAGATCAGTTCTGTTTGACATTAAGGGAATGTTCTCCTAACTTTAACACCAAAACATGCTAAAAAGGTTCCCAGAAGATGGCCCCCTAACTAATGGAAAACTGAACACTCAAACAATAGGGGAGCATTACGGGTAACATTACAAAAACGTTCTCGCTCCCTATAATTGTTAGCTTGGTACCAACACACAGAGTGGGAGGGAGAAATGGAGGGAGGGAGGGAGGGATGGGAGAGAGAGATCAGACATTATATTACTATAATCTGAGTGTTCTTTTTCGAAAATTGCTTTCATTTCAAAATAAAGTCTCTTTCTTGTGATGTAAGTGTTGAAATGCGTTCATTTGGTACGCTAATTTCCCGACCAAGCGTTGGCGTTCTTATGGATGCAACGGTAAACCATTGTATTCCTTTGAGCTCATTCCAGCCATTACCTGAGTGTGTTTGACAGGTCATTACAAATATTTACAAGGTCGTACAGTTAACAGGAAAAAACTAATGGCACTTGCAAGGGTGGGAAAGAGTCGTCAGAGTAAAATAAAAATAATCAATCCAGCGAGATTTAAGTGACAAGTAGATGTTGCCCCCTCAAACACAGGAAATAGACAGTTAAGAGATCCTCATGTGGGTGGAGCATGCACCTTGCTACATTAAAGACATGCTCCAGAACTTTGCTGACTACTGCTTTGCTGCTGTGTTTGCGCTGGATGTGTCAACGTCTAGTTCATACACGCAGAATCTATGAGCATAATTATTGTTTAACATCAATTAGCCACCAAATCCCTAGTTTGAAAGCTACTGTTTTTTTCTGGAAGCTGTGCTGTGCTATTTCCCCTAAATTTTCCCCTATGTGGGCCAGCCCCCTAGCAATTTGAGTTCAGCCAATGAGCTTCAGCCCCTCGGCATGTGAGTGACAGCTAGCAAGAGGCACATGACGCAAACACAGCAGAGCGAGAGAGAGAGAGAGAGAGAGCTCAATGACGTGGTGCACATATCTGCACATATGTGACATAGTACGCCATTTTCAGGGACCACCTTTGGCTCGTGAGTGCTACTTTCAGAACTATTTGCTATAATGTATAGGAAATCATATCAAATCAAATTTGATTGGTCACATTCACATATTTAGCAGATGTTATTGTGGGTGTAGCGGAATGCTTGTGTTCCAAGCTCCAACAGTGCAGTAGTATCTAACAATACACAACAATACACACATATAAAAGTAAATGAAATATATAAATATTAATACAAGCAATGTTAGAGTGGCATTGTCTAAAATACAGTAGAATAGAATACAGCATATACATATGAAATTAGTAAAACAGTATGTAAACATTTTTAAAGTGACTAGTGATTCCATGTCTATGAATACAGGGCAGGAGCCTCTAAGGTGCAGGGTTGAGTAACCGGGTGATAGCCGGCTAGTGACGGCTATTTAACAGTCTGATGGCCTTGAGATAGAAGCTGTTTTTCAGTCTCTCGGTCCCAGCTTTGATGCACCTGTACTGACCTCGCCTTCTGGATGATAGCGGGGTGAACAGGTCGTGGTTCGGGTATTTGATGTCCTTCCTGTGACATCGGGTGCTGTAGGGAGAATGGCGCGCTGGAGAATCTCTTTAACAGGCTAGAACACTCTTGAACACTCTGGAACAATAAACCTAATAACTAACTGTTTAATAAAAAATATTATATTATTTAAATTAAATAAAAGACAATGATACATCTTGTAAATGAGCACTGTTTATCTGGAGCAACGCACACAGAAATATGCATACACACACACACACACACACACACACACACACACACACACACACACACACACAGAGAAGTGGTTTAATTTTGTCTAATTAAAGCCTTTTCAGCTATTTAATCAAAATGTGTACCCAATAAACAACCATAAAAGTTGGACAGGAGAACACTAATCCACAGTAAATCACCCAGGGATGATTGAGTGTGAAGGGTCAGACAAAAGGCAGGCTGGCAGAAACCGGTCCTGATTCTTGGAATAAATCTCCAAAGCTAACGCCAAACAGAGGGAGAGACAGGAGAGAAAGAGTGCCAAAGGAAGGAGCAAATGAGTGTGCCCCTCCTCTTTCCAATTCTTTCTCTCTTTTCCCAACACCTGTGACAGCTAAACAGAAACACAGTGGCAGAAAAGCAACATCTGGGATCTAAAAGGAGCCATCCGTCAGCCCCAGTTGCCCAGTATAGAGTGGCTCCACAGAAAAAACGGCATTCCCTTCTGATAAGCGACCGTTTGACTTCCTCATTCACTGCTGCCCAGTTGGCTGGGAAAAATGGATTGGACATATCTGGAACGGTTGTCGCAAAATTGGATATGAGTTATTTCTCAGATAACACAAAAACACAAGGAGGCAGAAATGATTGATGTTTATGCATATCTCTCTTTATCTCTCTCTTTATCTCTCTCTTTATCTGTCTCTCTTTATCTTGTTCCCTCTCTCTCTCTCTCTGTCTCTCTCTCTGTCTCTCTCTCTGTCTCTGTCTCTGTCTCTCTATCTCTCTCTCTCTTGGTCTCACACACAGATTTGAGCAGCTAACCTTGTGGGAACATACAATTCCGTCCCATTCAAAATCCTATTTTCTCTAACCCTTAACCCTAACCCTAACCTTAACCTTAACCCTAACCCTAACCCTAGATCCTAACCTTAACCTTAACCCTAAAACTAAACCTATCTCCTAACCCTAACCCTAAACAAAATTCTAACCCTAACACTAATTCTAACCTTAACCCTAAACCCCTTAGAAATAGCATTCTACCTTGTGGGGACCAACAAAAGAATAGTTAAACATGTCCACACACACACACACACACACACACACACACACACACACACACACACACACACACACACACACACACACACAGACATACACACACTCGATGGCTAAAACAGTATGAATAGAAGTGGTCCTTGACCCAGTTAACCAAAACACTTGTGCAGAGTTGAAATATCACTAACAACAGCCTATTCATTCTCTCATCTTAACACCCTTGTCTTTACTTCTAATTAGGCTTAATTAAGCAGATCGTACATTATTAACAATAAACGTTTGACTGTTGTCTACCATAGCACGGGATCCTCAAGTCAAAAGGCAGACTAGTCATAGCCTAGAAAGCTTTATTCACTTCTTGAAATAATTTGTTGGTGGTGGCACAAGTCTCTGTATCTTTTTACAGTTAATCAACAGTATAATCAGAAATATATACTGGGTGATTTGAGCCCTGAATGCTGATTGGCTGAAAGCTGTGGTATATCAGACCGTATACCATGGGTATGACAAAACATATATTTTCACTGCTCTAATTACGTTGGTAACCAGTTTATAATAGCAATAAGGCAACTCTGGGGTTTGTGGTATATTGCCAATATACCACGGCTAAGGGCTGTATCCAGGCACTGAAATATAAAGCTGATGGACAATGAGTATATTCCATGACAGATTGACCAGGTGAAACCAGGTGAAGCTTGTTAAATCCACTTCAATCAGTGTAGATGAAGGGGAGGAGACAGGTTAAAGTTGTTCATGCTCAACTGTTTTCCGTGTGTATCAAGAATGGTCCACCACACAAAGGACATCCAGCCAACTTGTCACAACTGTGAGACGCATTGGAGTCAACATGGGCCAGCATCCCTGTGGAATGCTTTAGATAACTTGTAGAGTTCATTCCCCGACGAATTGAGGCTGTTCTGAGGGAAAAACAGGGTGCAACTCAATATTAGGAAGGTGTTCCTACACTATATATACAAAGGTATGTGGACAACCCTTCAAATTTGTGCATTTGGGTATTTCAGCCTCACCCGTTGCTGATAGGTGTATAAAATCAAGCACACGCCATGCAATCTCCATAGACAAACATTAGTATTAGAATGGCCTTACTGAAGAGCTCAGCCACCTTTACAACAAGTCAGTTTGTACAATTTCTGCCCTGCAAGAGCTGCCCCGGTCAACTGTAAGTACTGTTATTGTGAAGTGGAAAAATCTAAGAGCAGCAACTGCTGAGCGTCACACAAACTCACAGAAACTCACAGAACGGGACCGTCAAGTGCTAAAGCCCATAATGCATAAAATATGTCTAGTCGTAGGGAGCTTCCTGAAATGGGTTTCCATGGCCGAGAAGCCGCACACAAGCCTAAGATCACCATGCGCAATGCCAAGCGCCGGCTGGAGTGGTGTAAAGCTCGCCACCATTGGACTCTGGGGCAGTGGAAACTTTTCACCATCTGGCAGTCGAATATGGGTTTGGCGTGTACCACGAGAATACTACCTGCCCCAATGCATAGCGCCAACTGTAAAGTTTGGTGGAGGAGGAATAATGGTCTGGGGCTGTTTTTCATGGTTCGGGCCAGGCCCCTTAGTTCTAGTGAAGGGAAATCTTAACACTATAGCATACAATGACGATTCTGTGCTTCCAACTTTGTGGCAACAGTTTAAGAAGGCCCTTTCAGCATGACATTGCCCCTGTGCACAAAGTGAGTGAATTAGTCGGACCAGGCAATATTTTTCCAGTCCTTAATTGTCCAGAGTTGGTGATGGAGTGCCCACTTGTTTTTAGCTGATAGGAGTGGAACCCAGTGTGGACGTCGGCTGCAATAGCCCATCCGTGACAAGGACCGACGAGTTATGTGTTCTGAGATGTCGTTCTGCACACCACTGCTGTACTTCATCATTATTTGTCTGTTTGTGGCTCCGCCTGTTAGCTTACACAATTCTTGCCATTCTCTTTCAACCTCTCAACAACGGCCTTTTGGCCCACAGGACTGCTGCTGACTGGATGCTTTTTGTTTTTCGCACCATTCTCTGTAAACCCTAGACACTGTTGTGCGTTAAAAGCCCAGGAGTCCGGCCATTTCTGAGACACTGGAACCGGTGCGCCTGGCACAGACGATCATACCACTCTCTAAGTCGCTGAGGTCACTTATTCTGCCCATTTGAACGTTCAAATGAACAGTAACTGAATGCCTCGATGCCTGTCTGCCTGCATTACATAGCAAGCCACAGGGTGGTGTACCTAATAAACATACATAGCCTATATTACAACCATAAATAACCACCTCTCTCTATTTCTCTCTCCCTTTCTCTCATTGATGTGCTCTGAGCGGCAGCAGTTTAATGACAGAGAAGTTTTCTGTCAGTCACTGACAGTCCCTCCCGTCCTGTTCTCCACGTCTCTATATGTGTTCTGCAGCCTCGGGGCTAACAGCTACACAACACCACAACAAGCCCAACGACTCTCCACACACACACTCCAGAGGAGAGACAACACACACACAAACACACACACCCTCCAGAGGAGAGACAACACACACTTATACACACACACACTCCTGAGGATAGACAACACACACACACACTCCTGTTACACACACACAAGGGAGGATTGCAACATGCTCCTGTGACACACACACACACACACACAGGAGGAGATGGGGAGAACACATCTTTTCACACACACACACACACACAGTAGGAGAGTGGTATTTATTTTTCGGGGTGTATTTTATTAGGATCCCCATTAACTGTTGCAAAAGCAGCTGCTTCTCTTCCTGGGGTCCACACAAAACATGACATAATACAGAACATTAATAGACAAGAACAGCTCAAGGACAGAACAACATCAAAGGGAGACCAAGAGTAATGGAGGAGAGAGAGAGAGAGAGAGAGAGAGACAGAGACAAGCTGAGAGACAAGTTCTGATTGCAGTCTAAGTGTTTGACAGAGGGACTATGGATGATGTTGTTGTGCTGGGAGGAGTAATATGTTTTTGCGGTGTGATCTGAATTAGTAATTTGGTTTGGCGGAGGGATCTGGAGGAGTCATTGGTTTGGGCGGAGTGATCTGGACGAGTAGTTTCTTTGGCGGATTGATGTGAAGGAGTAATTTGTTTGGGCGGAGTGATCTGGACAAGTCATTTGTTTTGGGCACTGTGATCTGGAGGAGTGATTTGTTTGGGCAGTATGATCTGGAGGAGTGATCTGGTTTGGCAGAGTGATCTGGAGAAGTGATCTGGTGGTGGAGGGATATTTTAGGTTCACTGACACCACCTGAAGAGAGAGAGACTAACAAGGAGGAAACAGGGTTACTGTGAAGTCATTGTCCTCCAGCAGGCCTATTCAACTGGGGTCCTGGTGGGCCAAAACATTCTTTCATGATTTATTCTAATTGGGGAGATGGGACACCAGGGCCTGTGTTCGTAAAGCGTCTCAGAGTCCCCTTTGTCCATATAATCGTATTCATTATGATCTGAAAGGAAAAACTGATCTTAGAACAGCACTCCTGCTCTTTATGAATACAGGAACTGGCTTGGTTGGGTTCAGTGAGCACAAATATACAGGTCCGTTTCGTTTCTGGTTAGGGACACAATGAATCCAAGCTACAGTACTGGCAGAGCAGGGGTTTGGCTTGAGGCACAGTCAGACCATCATCCTATTGGATGAGAAAGATGGGGGGTGGAGTGGAGGAGAGAGCGAGAGAAAAGGAGAGAGGGACGAGAGTAGGAAGAGAGAGGGAGGAGACAGAAACAGAGAGATGAGTAAGTCAAAAGAGAACTTGCAGATAGTTATATACGAAGGAGAGAGGAACATTTGCAGAGAGAGAGAGAGAGAGAGAGAGAGAGAGAAGCTTGAATCACAGCAGGAACATTGTGTCATCAGAGTGAGAAAGAGAGAGATAGAGGAGACAGCATGGGTCAGAGAGAGATGAAGGTAAAGGGTGAAAGGAAAAAGCAAGGAAGCTAAAGGCTGAGGAGTGTAAAAAGAATTGAGAATGCAGGGTACTTCCATTACCATTAAGTCAATACAGAAAATGTTATTTATTTTCAAATCCTCTAATGGGATTTCAATTCAATTTCCTGACTGGACTGAATCAAAATGGAATGGATCCTGACTGTATGGAGAGGATTGTAAAGGGGCTGTTGTAAGGGGAGAGTGGGGAGAAGAGAAAGCCCAAGGGAGGGAAGTAGAGAAAGATGGAGAGCGGGAGTGATGGTAGAAAACTCTTAGAAACTTAATTGGGAGGAAGGATGTTTGACAAACGGGGTCATTTTAAGATATTCATATTCATTTTTTTTATGTTGAATTAATTAACGTGAACATTTGTATTTCAGAATCTAGATATACAGTATATTCGGGAAAGTATTCAGACCCCTTGACTTTATCCACATTTTGTTACATTATTGTACTATGGACTAAATAAAAAATGTTGCTCATCAATCTACACACAATACCCCATAATGACAAAGCAAACACACGTTTTCAGAAATGCTTGCAAATGCATAAATAATAAAAAACAGAAATACCTTATTTACATAAGTATTCAGACCCCCAATTTCATCCTTGAAATGTTTCTACAACTTGATTGGAGTCCACCTGTGGTAAATTGTATTGATTGGACATGCTTTGGAAAGGCACAAACCTGTCTATATAAAGTTCCACAGTTGACAGTGCAGGTCAGAGCAAAAACCATAACATGAGGTCGAAGGAATTGTCCGTAGAGCTCCAAGACATGATTGTGTCAAGGCACAGATCTGGGGAATGCTACCAAAAAATGTCTACAGCATTGCAGGTCCCCAAGAACATAGTGGCCTCCATCATTCTTAAATGGTAGACATTTGGAACCACCAAGACTCTTCCTAGAGCTGGCCGCACGGCCAAACTGAGCAATCGGTGGAGAAGGGCATTGGTCAGGGTGGTGACCAAGAACCCGATGGTCACTCTGACAGAGTTCCAGAGTCCCTCTGTGAAGATGGGAAAACTTTCCAGAAGGACGCCCATCTTTTCAGCACTCCACCAATCAGGCTTTTATGGTAGAGTGGCCAGACGTAAGACACTCCTCAGTAAAAGGCACATGACAGCCCGCTTGGAGTTTGCCAAAAGGCACCTAAAGGACTCTCAGACCACGAGAAACAAGATTCTCTGGTCTGATGAAACCAAGATTGGCCTTTGGCCTGAATGCCAAGTGTCACGTCTGGAGGAAACCTGGAACCATCCCTACGGTGAAGCATGGTGATGGCAGCATCAGGCTGTGGGGATGTTTTTCAGCGGCAGGGACTGGGAGACTAGTCAGGATCGATGGAAAGATGAACGAAGCAAAGTACAGAGCGATCCTTGATGAAAACCTTCTCCAGAGCGCTCAGGACCTCAGACTGGGGCGAAGGTTCCCCTTCCAACAGGACAACGACCCTTCGGTACAAGTCTCTGAATATCCTTGAGTGGCCCAGCCAGAGCCTGGACTTGAACTCGATCGAACATCTCTGGAGAGACGTGAAAATAGCTGTGCATCTCCCCATCCAACCTGACAGAGCTTGAGAGGATCTGCAGAGAAGAATGGGAGAAACTCCCCAAATACAGGTATGCCAAACTTGTAGCATCATACCCATGAAGACTTGAGGCTGTAATCACTGCCAAAGGTGCTTCATCAACTATAGGGTCTCAATACTTATTTAAATGTGTTATTTCAGTTTTTTATTTGTAATTCATTTGCCAACATAAAAAAAAAAAAAAAGTTTTGCTCTGTCAATATGGGGAATTGTGTGTGGATTGATGAGGGGAAAAGAAATGTAATCAATTTTAGAATGAGGCTGTAACGTAACAAAATGTGGAAAAAGTCAAGGGGTCTGAATACTTTCCAAATGCACTGTACTCCATATGTTAAGAGCACACTATAAGGATTATAATGACACCAATATGTTGTCTGTTTCATATACAGTTCACAGATCATAAGGTCTTACAGGAGGTCAATATGTTGTCTGTATCATGTACAGTTCACAGATCATAAGGTCTTGCAGGAGGTCAAGATGTTGTCTGTATCATGTACAGTTCACAGATCATAAGGTCTTACAGGAGGTCAAGATGTTGTCTGTATCATGTACAGTTCACAGATCATAAGGTCTTACAGGAGGTCTATATGTTCTCTGTATCATGTACAGTTCACAGATCATAAGGTCTTACAGGAGGTCTATATGTTCTCTGTATCATGTACAGTTCACAGATCATAAGGTCTTACAGGAGGTCTATATGTTGTCTGTATCATGTACAGTTCACAGATCATAAGGTCTTACAGGAGGTCTATATGTTCTCTGTATCATGTACAGTTCACAGATCATAAGGTCTTACAGGAGGTCTATATGTTGTCTGTATCATGTACAGTTCACAGATCATAAGGTCTTACAGGAGGTCAATATGATGTCTGTATCATGTACAGTTCACAGATCATAAGGTCTTACAGGAGGTCTATATGTTCTCTGTATCATGTACAGTTCACAGATCATAAGGTCTTACAGGAGGTCTATATGTTGTCTGTATCATGTACAGTTCACAGATCATAAGGTCTTACAGGAGGTCTATATGTTGTCTGTATCATGTACAGTTCACATGTATAGGTATAAAAAGGGACGTAAATAGCCACTTTCATTATGATTTTCATAAAAATGTTTTGTGGAACATGCTTCCTCCCAAGAGGTACCTGAGATACCAAACATACTTTCTAACTATGCTGGAGGAAAATAGAGTTTAATTCCGCACACTTATCCCCCTGTCACTCCTTAGCGTAGCACTAAGCATCTCCTGTCTCTTCAGGCCCTCATCTACAGTGAGTGGCTCTTAGAACAAGTGACGTGCGTCTGTGTGCGTGTGTGTGTGTAGACCTCCTCGCTGTCTCCTAGTTCGTCAGTCCCTCTTCTTCTGAGTGGCTCTCCTGGCTCTCAGGTTGTGTTGAGAGACTGTAATGTCAGGCTCAAGCACAGCACAGCACTCGATGAGTGTTTATCTGCTTTTTCAATTGGGAACACTTAAGGTTTCACTCACACTAATTACAGATTAGCAGAATCCTGTAAATTCCTAATAATCTACAGCCCCTGTATCGCTGTTGCTGTATGAAGGTAAACAATATAGCCAGCTGAGTATGGTGCTTGAGTTGTAGGGAGTGCATGTGGACGTGCACAAAAATACACACATTATTTTTCAAAATTCCCCCCCACGACTTCTCAAAGTCTGATGGGGACGTGAACAACAAAGGCTGAGACTGTGAGAGTGAACCCCTCGACATGACTGGAACATGCCTGGATCTTCTGAGACTGTGAGAGTGAACCCCTCGACATGACTGGAACATGCCTGGATCTTCTGAGACTGTGAGAGTGAACCCCTCGACATGACTGGAACATGCCTGGATCTTCTGAGACTGTGAGAGTGAACCCCTCGACATGACTGGAACATGCCTGGATCTTCTGAGACTGTGAGAGTGAACCCCTCGACATGACTGGAACATGCCTGGATCTTCTGAGACTGTGAGAGTGAACCCCTCGACATGACTGGAACATGCCTGGATCTTCTGAGACTGTGAGAGTGAACCCCTCGACATGACTGGAACATGCCTGGATCTTCTGAGACTGTGAGAGTGAACCCCTCGACATGACTGGAACATGCCTGGATCTTCTGAGACTGTGAGAGTGAACCCCTCGACATGACTGGAACATGCCTGGATCTTCTGAGACTGTGAGAGTGAACCCCTCGACATGACTGGAACATGCCTGGATCTTCTGAGACTGTGAGAGTGAACCCCTCGACACGACTGGAACATGCCTGGATCTTCTGAGACTGTGAGAGTGAACCCCTCGACATGCCCTTGAGCAAGGCACTTAACCATAATGTGCTCCAGGGCCTGACCCTATAGGTAGGCCGTCATTGTAAATAAGAATTTGTTCTTTACTGACTTGCCTAGTTAAATAAAGGTTAAAATAAATAAAAAATAATAACCATCCACCTCCCTAAAACCAGCTAAAATAACCCTCCACCTCCCCACCACCAGCTATAATAACCATCCACCTCCCCACCACCACCATCTATAATAACCATCCACCTCCCCACCACCACCAGCTATAATAACCATCCACCTCCCCACCACCACCAGCTATAATAACCATCCACCTCCCCACCACCACCATCTATAATAACCATCCACCTCCCCACCACCACCAGCTATAATAACCATCCACCTCCCCACCACCACCAGCTATAATAACCATCCACCTCCCCACCACCACCAGCTATAATAACCATCCACCTCCCCACCACCACCAGGTATAATAACCATCCACCTCCCCACCACCACCATCTATAATAACCATCCACCTCCCCACCACCACCAGCTATAATAACCATCCACCTCCCCACCACCAGCTATAATAACCATCCACCTCCCCACCACCAGCTATAATAACCATCCACCTCCCCACCACCACCATCTATAATAACCATCCACCTCCCCACCACCAGCTATAATAACCATCCACCTCCCCACCACCAGCTATAATAACCATCCACCTCCCCACCACCACCATCTATAATAACCATCCACCTCCCCACCACCACCAGCTATAATAACCATCCACCTCCCCACCACCAGCTATAATAACCATCCACCTCCCCACCACCAGCTATAATAACCATCCACCTCCCCACCACCACCATCTATAATAACCATCCACCTCCCCACCACCACCATCTATAATAACCATCCACCTCCCCACCACCACCATCAGCTATATTAACAAAGTTGGACTAATACACTGCAACAAAAGCACCAACCCACTTTCACACAATTTAGATGAACTGAAACATACTTTACACAAACACAGACATGACTGCCAATAAACGTATGCCTTCACACACGTACACACGCTCATGCACTTACACACGCACACCTGTACATACACACGCCTGTATACACACACGACCGTGGAATGTCGTCAGAGAAATAAAGTGCCCCTATTGGCAGCAGGTATGGCAGCTACACGTCAAATGGTTGCCATGGTGACTGAGTATCAGCTCGTTTGCTCAGTTGCTCTCTCTCTCTCTCCCTGGGATTTTATTTCTCTCTCTCATTTTCTCTCTTGCTCCGTCTCCCTCTGTCTCTCTCTCTCTCTCTAACTTGCTCTCGCCCTCTTTCTTTCTTTCTGTATCTCTCACTCTCTCTCTCACACACACAAGCCCACACGCCACACACACACACACACACACACACACACACACACACACACACAGACACACACACTCGTACACACAGACACACACACACATACTGTATACACACAAACACACATTCAAACACGCATTTTTTGTTTCAGTAATTTGCTCTTCCCTTAGCCGGCTGACCTTATGGGTTTAAACATGGGTTATACCAGACTGGATCACCACCCATAATGAGAGGGGGGGTTATGCAAGACACCACCATAATGATAACCTACTGTATGTTTCATACTTACAGTACTGAAAAGTTGAATATGTAAGGAAAGTTGGATTAGTATTTGATTAACTACTCATCTTCAACCTATGGGTTACTATGCTGTTGAAAAGTTTACCAGAAATAATGCTATAATATTGAAAAAAATATAAAATGTTCTTATAGAATACACTGCTATCTCAAAGGTTTCTATGTAAGCTTCTATGCGTCACAGAGGGGTTAAATAATAATGACTGTTCAGTGGACACTTGAAGGATCATGGTTAACTCAAAATATTCCTTCAGGCTTTTCTGGCTAACATCCTTAGGCTTCATTCTTAGATCTGAGCCCTGCTGGGTCTCATGCATTTATGGATAAACCACCAACCCTGACTTAGTAAGTTCACATTGTATCATAATTTTGTCATGGTCCGTAACACGCTTGTTAACTCAGGCGATTAACACAGGCAAGATAGAAAGTAACGTGGAGAGTGGTGGCAGATAATGGTTAAAGTCAGCCATATTGCTTCTGCTGTGGTGTAGGCTGTTAATGAGAGCAGCGGAGCTATCTCTTCTAATGGGCGCCTAGCAGAGAGCTAGAGAGCGCAATGGCTCAATGGACACTCTGTCTCGCTGCAGCTCCCAGCGTCAGATATACACACACATACACATGTTCAGACGCGCACATGCAAGCGCGCTAAAACTCACAAATCAGATTCAAGCTTACGGAAAAAAAGAGGAGAGGAGAGGAGAGGAGAGGAGAGGAGAGGAGAGGAGAGGAGAGGAGAGGAGAGGAGAGGAGAGGAGAGGAGAGTCATCCACTTGTCAAACCCTGATTCTTCCCATTACAAAGTGCATATCAACATGTCTTTACTCTCAACCCGATTTCCTCCATTGTGTCGGGTACCTGTACTCCACCTCAGTCTTTGATTGGCAGATGGACAGAAAACCTCTGGGCCCTATCTGGCTTCCTAGACAGATGTCAGGATGGTGGTGGGGAGTGGGAGTCTGCTCAGTCCAGAGGGCTTTAGAGAAACAGAACAGTGGTATAATGTATAGGAGAAAGATCTTCTCACAAGGTTGAGGGGCTGTAAGGAGTCCAGAAGGCTTTAGAGTGGTGGTACAGTATACAGGGACAGAAAGGCTGTATACAGGGACATAAAGGCTGTATACAGAGACAGGAAGGCTGTTTACAGGGACAGAAAGGGTGTATACAGGGACATAAAGGCTGTATACAGGGACAGGAAGGCTGTTTACAGGGACAGAAAGGCTGTATACAGGGACAGAAAGGCTGTATACAGGGACAGAAAGGTGGTATACAGGGACATAAAGGCTGTATACAGGGACAGAAAGGTGGTATACAGGGACAGAAAGGTGGTATACAGGGACATAAAGGCTGTATACAGGGACAGAAAGGTGGTATACAGGGACAGAAAGGTGGTATACAGGGACAGAAAGGTGGTATACAGGGACAGAAAGGTGGTATACGGGGACAGAAAGGTGGTATACGGGGACAGAAATGTGATATACAGGGACAGAAAGGTGGTATACGGGGACAGAAAGGATGTATACAGGGACAGAAAGGCAGTATACAGTGACAGAAATGTGATATACAGGGACAGAAAGGTGGTATACAGGGACAGAAAGGTGGTATACAGGGACAGAAAGGTGGTATACAGGGACAGAAAGGTGGTATACGGGGACAGAGGTCCAGAGAGAATGGAACCTTTTATGTAGTGGTACAGGGATAGAAAGTTTAGAACAGCAAGATAAATCTTCTCACAAGGTTCTATTCTGACCCATAACATATTTTCACCACACAGATAGAATAGACTGTTCGTCACTTGTTTCAGCATTTCTCCCAATTAAACTAATGACCAGGATTAGGCCCACAATTAAAATCTCTTGACATCTACCATTTATCAATGAGTGTTTATTGACTCATCTTGTCTCGCTGTTGGAGGATAATCATGGCCCCCTATTTCTCCCTTTTACTCAGCTTCCTCCGCTGATCAGACAGATAACAGAGATATGCTCCAGCAGAGAGGGGACAACGTCATCACTTTTATTCACATGCTCTGTGTGTGTGTGCCTGTGACAGGGTTTTTTAAGCTTAGGGTTTAGATTTAGAGTTAGCGTTACAATTATGGTTATGGTTAGAATTCGGAGTTAGGTTTAGGGTTTGGGTTAAGGTTACAGGTTAAGGTCAGGGTTAGGATAACGATTAAGGTTGGGGTAAGGTTAAGAGTTAGGGTTGAGGTTAGAGATTAGGGAAAGTAGTTTTAGGTCCCCACGAGAATAGAAGAAAAAGACGTGTGTGTGTGTGTGTGTGTGTGTGTGTGTGAGTGTGTGTAATTTGTGTGTGTAATTTGTCAGTTAAATAGATATGCACTCTGCTAATGAACCTTGAATCACTATAAGATTCGCTGTAATTTTGTATAAATTTCCCAACAACCGCTTGGACCTATTTTCAGCCGTGCCACTCATTACTTTTGCAGCAGTAGGCAAATTAATAACCACACACTCGCTGTTACATCAACCCGCTTCATCAAATTCTAATGCCAGGGTTGTACGACTCTCTCTCTCTCTCTCAAGATTATACAAACAAAGACAGGTGTGATGAGATGCCAGCGATAAGGAAATAATTGTCTACATATTTTAGACTCGAATTCCATGCTGTCACTGTCACTTGTCCTCTCAAGCTTAACATTGTTGTCATCTATCGCCCACCAGGTGCACTTAGAGAGTTCATCAATGAGATTAACATCTTGACAAGCTCATTTAACGACGATGGCTCACCGCTCTTCGTACTTGGCGACTTCAACCTCCTGACGTCTGCCTTCCATTCACTTCTTTCCAACTCTCTCTCTCCCCTCCTTTTCTCCTTTGACCTCACCCTTTCCCAGTCCCCTCCCACTCACAAGGCTTGACCCCATCTTCACTAGAGGCTGTTCTCCTACTAGTCTTACTGCAACCCCCCTCCGGGTCACTGTTCCCTACCCACTCCTTATTCACTCTGTCTATTGAGTTCATTGGTCCCACTCACACAGAATGAACCTACGCCTTGACTTCTTTCTCCCCTCTCTCTCCAAGCTCTTCTCTGTCCTGGCACACCAATGGTGAAACCAGCTCCCCCCTGAAGCTAGGACAGCAATGTCCCTTCCCATTGTCCAAAAGCACCTGAAACCCTTCCTCTGTGACTGTAATAAGGGGAGGAAGTATGAGCTGTCTGGGTGGGCAGAGAGAGAGAGAGAGAGAGAGAGAGAGAGAGAGAGAGAGAGAGAGAGAGAGAGAGAGAGAGAGAGAGAGGTTGTCTCCCTTAAACACCACTGAGATTACATGGCTGTAGTGGGATTCTTATGAGCTTTCAGAGAAATTAGCACGGCCCTCCATTGCATTCTACATCTACAATCTCCAAAGAACTGGCATGAATAACCCACACATCCTCTCTCTTTCTCTGTTCTCCTTTTTTAGCTTGGCTCAGTGGTTAAATCCTGTCCTACTCTCCAATAATCAGCACAAAGAGAAGTGGAAGGCGGATGGGGAACTTGGAAGAGGATGGGATCTCCGGGCTACGGTGAGCCTAAGAAGGGATGCACAGGCTGGGGAGGATAGTAGAGGGAACAGTAGAGGGAACGTGGGCGTCTGGTGGTGCTGTTGAGAGAGAGAAAGAGCGAGACAGACTGAAAGGTCAGTGTTTGGGAGTTGTGTATATCTATTAGACTAACACACAGAGAGATGACTGGCTCCCCCTCTACTGCCTATACTGTCCTCTTCCTCCCTTTGTCTTCTGCTCTCCTGTCCTCTTCCTCCCTTTGTCTCCTGCTCTCCTGTCCTCTTCCTTCCTTTGTCTCCTGCTCTCCTGTCCTCTTCCTCCCTTTGTCTCCTGCTCTCCTGTCCTCTTCCTCCCTTTGTCTCCTGCTCTCCTGTCCTCTTCCTCCCTTTGTCTCCTGCTCTCCTGTCCTCTTCCACACCTTCTCCTGCTCTCCTGTCCTCTTCCTCCCTTTGTCTCCTGCTCTCCTGTCCTCTTCCTCCCTTTGTCTCCTGCTCTCCTGTCCTCTTCCACACCTTCTCCTGCACTCCTCCTCCCATTTTCTTCCTCTCCTCCTCTGCCTCTCTCTAATCCTCTTCTCTATCATCTTTTCTACACTTCTATCATCCTCATCGCCATCCAGACTTTTCTTTCATTATTGTCTCGCCGGTCGAAGCTCAATGTTAAATAAAAATCACCCTACCATCATATATAAGATAATGTGACACTAATGTTGATGACAATTTGCAAATCACCTTCATTGGAGGTACATAACACACTCCCTGCCTCTCGTCATTAGCCATCCGGCCATTACTGGGAACCATGAACCGGATTTTTAACAGGGTTGTTAGTATTGGGAAAAAATACAATTTCATGCCCTGAACTAGCTCAATATCTAGGTATCGAATAAGAATGAGACTACAGCGTCCATAAAGTGACCATTAGATTTGCCACCTTTCGGACTGAATAGGTTTGTAGGGGCAACAGTTTTGATTAAATGTATAATTAATTGCTCCCACTTGCCAATGATGTGCTACTTTTTTGTTGCATGTCTGACAATGCTAATATATTTCTAACACTGGGTCTAGCAACTCAGTTTCTCAGCAACAACACATTTGCTGATTCACCAGGCTACCAGTCATAAGAAGTGTATGTGATCAAACCTATGTTACTGTAGATAGCTAGCTATATGGTGGTATTCAAGCTAAGGCTAATCAATAAATGCAAACAGACATTTTAACAAGCTAGGTAGATAGCTAACTAATATTAGCTAACATTAGCTTGCTTGTGTTAGCCTCTGTAGCTAGATAACACCAGTCAGAGGAAAGCTAGCTAGCTAATGAACAGGCATAGAAAGGTAGCATTCAAACAAGGCTGCAATGAAAACTAATGGGACTGTAGCGACCGTGTTGGCATCAAAATCCGGGGTGTGAACTACGTTTCTATTGGTAATGGTTCAATAGTTTTGGAGAAATTTTTTTCTTGACGATGGGGTCACTATGGTAAAATATAAATACACATTTGGGAGAAACATTTCCCTAGTCTACTAAAGGGGAGGTTTAGTATATTACAACGTTTCCTCACCTTCCAAGTAGTCTGTGGGCCAGGTGAACCATGGATTACAGTTTCTCCTGGCCCATGGACTACTTTCAGGGTGAGGAAACATCTAACATCAAGTTGTAAAATAGTCAACTTTCTCTTTAACAAGTGTTGTTCCTGACAGCAAGATTACATTTGATCAGATATGGCTTTAGTAAGGAAATTATTTCTGGAGGGGGTGAATATTTCTGCCAAATTCCTAGCATGGAACAACTCTCTCTCTCTCTCTCTCTCTCTCGCTCTCTCTCTCTCTCTCTCTCTCTCTCTCTCTCACACACACACACACACACACACTCACAAACACACACAAAAGGTACGTGCACACACACAAACACACACGCTTCCAGTTCAGTTCTTGCCTCTTCTATCCATCGTTCTGCTTCACAAAAACGTATTCAGATATACACTTAACGCACAATGACAGAGATTCTCTCATATACTGTCTGTCTTTACTCCACAACACTGACACCCACACACCACACTGTGCCCTCTATACTGTCTGTCTTTACTCCACAACACTGACACCCACACACCACACTGTGCCCTCTATACTGTCTGTCTTTACTCCACAACACTGACACCCACACACCACACAATGCCCTCTATACTGTCTGTCTTTATTCAACAACACTGACACCCACACACCACACAATGCCCTCTATACTGTCTGTCTTTACTCAACAACACTGACACCCACACACCACACAATGCCCTCTATACTGTCTGTCTTTACTCAACAGCACTGACACCCTCCCCATCCAGCCAGCTCTGGCACTGCCTTGCCCTTCTCCATCCAGCCAGCTCTGGCACAGCCTTGCCCCTCCCCATCCAGCCAGCTCTGGCACAGCCTTGCCCCTCCCCATCTTGTCAGTGTGATGTGATGTGGTATACAGGAGGAAGAGCAGGCAGGTAGAGTCTTTGAAATGGAAAAGAGGTCTGTTTATAGGGCAGCTCAGATGAAAGAGCCACGAGGAGAAGCACAAGGCTGGAAGGAGGGGTGGAGGGAGGGAGGAGGAGTTGGAGGGGAAGAGGAGGGGGAGCTGTTTTCAACAACTCTACTCCTCCGGAGCACATTGCCTTCTACCTGACACGTTCTCTTCTAGCCAGAGGACAAGAAACAAGCTTGCTGTGAGAGATACACAGATGCAAGGACATACAGTGGTAGGTGATGAAACAGGGTGATGTGGATACAAAGGCATATATACACGGGCACACACACACACACACACATAAAGTATTATGTATTGGCTGTGTTTCCGTCCCACCTGTACTGCCTTCTCCTACTATGTATGCTGGTCTAGTGCCAGGTGGGAGCTGGATGCTGCAGCCTCCATCTATCAACCTGCACTTCATTAGATACACAGATCACCACCCAGACCAATGTGTAGTTCCCCACTCTCAAACTTATGATATGTTACCAATTCCAATTTGTTGTTGGTAAGGTGGCTAACGTTGGCTAGCTGGCAAACGTTAGCTAGGCTAGGGGTTAGGGTAAGGGTTTAGTGTAAGGGGTTATGGGTTAAGGTTAAGGTTAAGGTTGAGGTTGAGGTTAAGGTAAGGGGTTAAGTTTAGGGGTTAGGGGCTAAGGGTTAGGGTTAGGGTTAGGGTAAGGGGTTATGGGTTAGGGGTTAGGGTTAGGTTTAAGGGTTAGGGGTTAGAGTAAGGGGTTAGGGTTAGGGTTAGGGTAAAGGGTTAGGGTTAAGGTTAATAGTTAGGTTAAAGGGTTAATATTAGTGTTATAGTTAGGGGAAGGGTTAGCTAACATAGTTAAGGTTAGGGTTATAGTTATAGTTAGGGGAAGGGTTAGCTAACATGCTAAGTAGTTGCAAAGTAGTATGTCTAGTCTGTGAGACCAGGCTGGTTCACATTGTCCTTTACACCATGGTCCCAGCAGTCCTTTATTTTTGTGCTAATCATATGTACCTGAAAAAAAACGTAATTATTTGTTCTTCTTGTTCTCCATCTTCTTTTTAATTAGTGAGACAATTTGTTTTCAGCTGATGACTGATCCATGACTGATCCAAATGTGTCTTTTCATGTCTCCCTCTCGTCCCTCTGCAGCAGACTTATGGTGAGAAATATGTTTGGAACAATAAAATAAAATGGCAGTATCGAATGGCAATACATACAGAATCGTGAGAATCGCAATACATATCGGATTGGCACATAAGTATTGTGATAATATTGCATATATTATATGATATATCCCTGGCAATTCACAGGCCTAGCTAACTGCTAACCATACTATAACGAAACAAGGCGAGACCCAGATGCAGACACAGGAGGCAGATGGTTTGAGCTCCAATATTTATTATAACAAAAGGTGTAGGCAAAAGGCAGGTCGGGTACCGGCAAGAGTTCATAAACTGGGTCCGAGTCCAAACGGTACAGGGCGGCAGGCGGGCTCGAGGTCAGGACATGCAGAATGGTCAGGCAGGCGGGCTCAGTGTCAGGGCAGGCAAGGGTCAGAACCAGGAGGACTAGAAAAACAGAGACTGGGAAAAACAGGAGCTTAGAGAAAACCGCTGGTTGACTTGGCTAACAAGACGAACCGGCACAGAGACACAGAAAACACAGGTAGAAATACACAGGGGATGATGGGGAAGATGGGCGACACCTGGAGGGGGGTGGAGACAAGGACAGGTGAACCAGATCAGGGTGTGACACATATAAACACAGTCTGGAACATGCTAACCCCATTAGCTAGTTTCTTGCCTGGTGTTCCCCAAGGCTAATAAGCTCATGTTGAGTTTCAAAGCACGAGCTAATTTAGGACAAGTCTGAAGAGACTATGTGACTGGCTAGAGCTCTTGGTCACTGGAGGGCATTTCGCAGCTGCAACTGTGTGTGCATGCAAGCGTGAAATATATATTTGCTGCAGGAGGACTCTAAAATACTAATCCTAATTTCAGCCTGTTAGAAGAAAGGAGCGGAACTCCTCTGTGCCTGAACAGGAAGTAGGATACAATCTAAAGACAGAGAAAATGAAATGTTACTCTGATACTGATAAATGGGTTATGCAACTGTGATATAGTGACTGAAGAATGTGCATGTATTTCACAAACACACACACACACAGAGCGGCAGGTAGCATAGCGGTTACCGAAAGGTTTCTAGTTTGAATCCCCGAGCTGACAAGGTGAAAAATCTGTCGATGTGCCCTTGTGCAAGGCACTTAAGCAGAATTACTCCACACTCTAAAAATAAAAGGTTCCTGGAGTATCCTTTAAGGGTTCTTCAAATTTAAACTGTGGGGGAACCCCAATAAGTTATTCGAACAACCCTTTAAAAGGGTTCTTCAAAGAACCACTTTTAATGGATCCTCAAAGAACCTTTTGAAGAACCTTTTGGGATACATTTTTGAATTACACCCCTATTATTATTATTATTATTAAATAATAATTTATAATAATAAGCATAACAATAACAACAAGGACAATATTTTTGTCAGTGTTTATTATGATTTTTAGTAGCAAAGCAGAATAAAAAAATCTAAATTTGAGGTAAACTCCCAGCAGAGCCCCAGGTCCAATGGGTATATCCTCTGGCTGTTGATGTTTTCTGTATTCATAGCCAGAATTATTTTTCAGTGCATGGTGATCAAACAGGTTTCCTGTTATATTCATCAGAGGTGTAGGGAGGGTGAAATCTGTGAATCGAAAAATAGTAATTATACAGATGATTAACAAAACATGCACACGACAGAATTAATGCCTTGGTTTTTGTGGTGAATGTGAATGAAGCAAAACTATTTTGATAATGGTTTTCATACACATACTGTACCTTGTCCATAATGTAGAGGCCTATGGGATTTTCATTGAAGAGGTAAGGGAGGAGGATGGTACATTTGATCTGCATAACACCAATACCAATTGACATAACTTCGTATGCCTCCTCGTCTGTATACCTGCAGACACAGACACAAAAGTGAGCAGTTCAGTCATCT
The DNA here is from genome assembly GCA_023634145.1 of Thymallus thymallus. NCBI lineage: Eukaryota > Metazoa > Chordata > Actinopteri > Salmoniformes > Salmonidae > Thymallus > Thymallus thymallus. The sequence goes on from CM042412.1 coordinate 6,233,533, forward strand.
GTACCCAATACAGCCTTCAACTTATTCTTATAGCCTACATATTCTTACCTCTTTGTTGATTGATATGCATTGAATTGTGTCCATTTTCTGTTTTAGAAAGATTGGCACAAATATGAAAAGATAGATGGTATCATCATAAAACAATATCAATTTAGGTCATACAAGGGACAAACTGTACCTGAAATTGAGGAGGCACCTGCTGTCCTTTCAAATCCAAGTGTTTTAATTTAGCAGTCAGGTTCCTGCAAGAACCCTCACCAACTGAGGAGGTTCCTCAATGAACCCCACATCCTATGGGTTCTTGGAATAACTTTGGGGGCCATTTTCAGTGCCAAGACCCTTAGGGGTCTTCGAAGAACTTTGAGGATCTTAGAAGAACCCTTGTTGAACCCATAATTTTGTGCAAGTTCGCCACTGAAAATGGCAGACCCTTGGCCGTGACCCCACTTTATGAGGCTGTCTCAGAGAAAGTAGTGATATGCAAAAAAATATATATAATACACACTTGTACATGTGTGCCAAGGTATTCATTGAGCTCCAAAAGTATTGGGACAGTGACAATTTTTTTTGGGCTCTGTACTCCAGCACTCTGGATTTTAAATCACACAATGACTATGAGGTTAAAATGCAGACTGTCAGCTTTAGTTACTAATCTAATGAACCATTTAGAAATTCTATAACTTTTTGTACATTTTAGGGGAACAAAAGTATTGGGACAAATTCACTTATATGTGTATTCAATAGTCAAAAGTTAAGTATTTGGTTACATATTCATGGCAGGCAATGATTACATCAAGCTTGTGACTCTACAAACTTGTTGGATGCATTTGCTATTTGTTTTGGTTGGGTTTCAGATTATTTTGTGCCCAATAGAAGTTAATGGTAAATATTGTATTGTGTCATTTTGGAGCCCCTTTTTGTTTCTAAACAATTCTACGGGAACCATGATTATGGATAATCCTGAATGAATCGTGAATAATGATGAGTGGGAAAATTACAGATACAAATATCACAACCCCCCACAAATCCTAACCTCCCGTTTTTACATATGATATTTTTCACTCATCATTATTCACGATTCATTCAGGATTTCCGTAATCATGACAGCATCCAAAGTGCTGGAGTACACAACCAAAACAACAACAAATGTGTCACTGTCCCAATACTTTTGGAGTTCACTGTATAACCCCGTGTGCATTCACGCCACATCGCGCCAATCATTCTAATTTACCCTGATTGGCTCATGAAAGGCATAATCAGAGAAAACGAGTTGGGAATGTGCGAGCAGCATGTCTGTAGTGATTCCTGAATAAGTTTGAAATGATGGTCCTATCCTCTATGGTTTCGGTTCGTTCGTATAATGCCTGTAGCTCACTCGGTCGGTGCCGTTTACTTCATGTGGTGTTGAAAGCTAATGAGAGAGAGAGCGCGCAGTGCCCTCACCGGGGTAGGAGTAAGACATTCCCTCACCCCCTTCACGTGTGTCGCTTTCCGTCATTTACCATGTAGGAAACTGTTGCGCTAATAAAAGCAAACCGCGGGACTATAGAGGAGAATAGGGGGTAAATACGACAGGAGGTGTATAGGCTACGAAACAGGAGGTATCCCCTCTCTAGCCTACATAAGTAAATTGACCATAAATCCAATTCCCTGTTGTGAGGGCGGGTGGAGAGAGAGAGAGAGAGAGATGCGAGGGCGGGTGGAGAGATATAGAGTATCCGGGAAAGAAAAAGCAAATAGCAGAGATGCCAATTAGAGAGAGAGAGAGTATCCCGTAAAGAAAAAGCAAAAAGCAAAGAGATGCCAATTAGACTGGCAAAACTGTCCCGGAACCGTGGAGAGCACAGCCACAAGGCTACTTCTGCGTCGTTGGTTTTCTGTCACAATTTCGAAGATATTGTTTTCTCAATTGGCTTCTTCGATGCTGGTGGCACGAATGGAATTTTCTTAACGTGACTTACGGCCACAGCAGTTGGACTGCCGTTTACATCTGTGTGCTGTGTCTAGCTCTCAGCGGATTGAACGGACGTCCCCTGAGACTGCTGCCGAGGAATAGGGGAATTTCGGCATCCTGGACAACGACTAGCAGTTGAGGTAAACCAGTTCGCTAAACTCACCAGATACTGGTAGATATTCTAATGTTTTTTGCGTAATGTTTTAGCACAGTTATAAAGGGAAAATTGCATTGTGAAATGTGAATGAGATCTGTCAAAATAATATCATAATCGGTTTAGGAGGAGTTAGGTCAATGGGGGTGGTCTTCAGAAGGATGCCGAGGCTGTTTGCTCTGTTTTGAATATGAACGCAGCAGCAGCTCTCTTTCCTTGAGTCTGCCTCCTTGCAAGTTAAATAAATCAAGTTTATTAGGCTAGGGGCGATGCAATGGTACCAGAAAGACACCTAGACTCCGATGTATCACTTTAAAAGTATGCCAAACAAAAAACATTAGTTTCAAAGTTAAACAAACCATACAACTCTATGCACAATGACTGCTTTTAACAATTTCCAATGAACATTTTACAAAACACATTTACTAGAAGAACAGTGCAGATGTAAAGTTTGGTAACAGAATGAAGGTAAAATCCTCCGTTTTTTATGTGACCACGTTTTCCAAAAACGGTTAAATATCTACTCCGAATTAAGATTCAAAGATGTCTGCAGAAAGAATTGGGGTGTTAGCTGTGGTAAGAGCAGGTAGCCTAATGGTCAGGGCGTTGGGAAGTTTGCTGGATCAAATCCCCGAGCCCTCATTGTAAATAAGAATTTGTCCTTAACTGACTTGCCTAGTTAAATAAAGGTTCAATAAAAAAAATAAGACACCTTGAGTTTGAAAAAACTATTTTGTTTATTGAAGTGAAATGGATTATATTCCTTCCTCTATATTCCTTCCTCTATATTCCTTCCTCTATAATCCTTCCTCTATAATCCTTCCTCTATATTCCTTCCTCTATAACCCCTCCTCTATATTCCTTCCTCTATATTCCTTCCTCTATATTCCTTCCTCTATATTCCTTCCTCTATATTCCTTCCTCTATATTCCTTCCTCTATATTCCTTCCTCTATAATCCTTCTTCTATAATCCTTCCTCTATAATCCTTCCTCTATAATGCTTCCTCTTTTTCCACCAAATCTTTTCTGAGCAGGTACCGCCCTGCATAGACATGCATAGAGCAACATACTTACACTGACAGTCCAACACACACACACACACACACACACACACACACACACACACACACACACACACACACACACACACACACACACACACACACACACACACAGAGATAACACATACACACAGGCACACACACACACACACACACACACACACACACACACACACACACACACACACACACACACACACACACACATAACACACACACAGATAACACACACACACACACACACACACACAGATAACACATACACACAGGCACACACACACACACACACACACACACATAACACACACACAGATAACACACACACACAGGCACACATTCACCACACACTTCCACACTCATCACATACACTGCTGCTACTGTTTCTTATCTACAGTAATGCCCGGTGAGTATAGCCAAGTTGTGTATTTATGCCTTGTGTTATTATTTTTCTATTCTTTCTATTATTTTTTCTATTATTTCAAAATATTATTATTAGTCTACACCTGTTGTTTACCAAGCATATGAAACATACTATTTGATTTGATTGATTTGACATATGAGCTGGAGGTAGCAACACTAACTATGGGATTGGTCTTTTAGTGTCTACTAATCTGAACACATTCAGATATGCTGATACCTGCAGGTCTAATTCTAGGCCTGTGACGGCCATGACAGTTTGTCAGCATGTTATTGTCATGCAAAAGACTGCTTGTTTCACTTACCTTTAATTAGCATACAAGCCGCTGATGCATATATAACATATATATAAAAAAAAATGTAAAGTCTAATACATCAATTTAATATACACCATCACCATAAATGCATTATTTATTTTAGGTAGGTCTAAAGAAACATTATGATATGAAGAAAATGTATTTCAGAAGAACAGAATATGAGTACTGTATGTTATCTGGCTATGCTCCATGCCATAGGCTGTAGACTTGTTCATTTAGCAGACAAGCTATTCTTATAAGTCTCGTGCCATTATTTTATATTGTATGATTTTATAGTAAGAAAAATATAATTGAACCTAGCTGAATAAAATAGAAAGGACATTTTTCCCGTTCTGGAGCGAGTGTATATGAAGTGGCTATGTTGAGCATAAAAGTGATCATTTGAAATAGTTCCTATACACTCGATTTAGAGTTATTTGGCAACTTTAGCTGTGAATGATACAAACCTTTGAATGTCTTAGAAATCAAAACATGTATCGGCTGCACGATGCGACTATAGGCTATTGATGATTTGAGAAAGTCGCAAAAATAACCTTGTGCTCTGTTCCTTGCCTCAGGCGGCACACGCTGTTCTCTGATCAAGTGATCATATGTTCACCCATCAGACTATTCTCAATTTAATCTTGTCTTTACTAATACGTAAAATTTGCTTTGATTTAGAATGGCTCATTATCAAATGGGCAGGAACAGGGGCAAGAGTAAAAATACATTTCATCTGTATGCACTGGTATAGGGAATGGAGACGGCTTTCCCTCCGGTTCCTTTTTCAATCATGCCAGGTAGGCTACTCCGGTAATTCACTCCACACTCCAACCACTGTTTGAGGAGCATTCAGCCTCTCATTGCTCACAGGTGATATTCTGTCCAAATTCTGTTTGCCATGGGCTCTCCAACCCTGTTCCTGCAACTACCCAGTGCTTAATTTGGCAAACCAAGTGAAATATGTTCAGGAACATCGATAGTAACATGTTTTCACAACAAAACATTTTTAATTAAACTCTTGACAGCCCCTCTCTGCGCACTCGAAAAAGGAATGAATGTGAGAGAGGAGATGGAAACGCACGGTGGTGAGATATTATGTAGCTAAAGGTAACGCGTCAGCCTATTAATTATTAAAATAGAAAACAAATCCCTGTTACTAGGCTATTCAAAATCGAATACAAGTTCACTATAATTGTAGGTTAACTCTGTAAGCCGCCCTGCACAATCAATGAAGCAACAGCATCGCCTCTGCCTGTAGGTTCTCTCCCAGACTCATGGATAGCATAGCATAAGATAA
>CM042412.1:6243715-6303715 GCA_023634145.1 Thymallus thymallus
GATTTTAGAGGAAGGAATATATAGGAAGGATTTTAGAGGAAGGAATATATAGGAAGGATTATAGAGGAAGGAATATAGAGGAAGGATTATAGAGGAAAGAATATATAGGAAGGATTATAGAGGAAGGAATGTAGAGGAAGGATTTTAGAGGAAGGAATATATAGGAAGGATTATAGAGGAAGGATTATATAGGAAGGAATGTAGAGGAAGGAATGTAGAGGAAGGGAGGACAGAGGAAGGAGGACAGAGGAAGGGAGGACAGAGGAAGGGAGAACATAGGAAGGGAGGACATAGGAAAGAGGACAGAGGAAGGAGGACATAGGAAGGAAGGACAGAGGAAGGAGGACAGAGCCAGTGTGGAAGCTGTTTTGGTCAGGCCTGGGAACAGTGCAAGGTGAGTGAGTCATAGGCAATGGGGGCTATAAACGTTAATATAGCATGTAGATTGTTTATTTAATAATCCATTAAAGTGATGAATAGAAACTAATTTTCACCAGGCCATAGATGGCTATCCTCTTAGTGGGAGTGAGCGTATGCATAGGTGTGTGTGTGTGTGTGTGTGTGTGTGTGTGTGTGTGTGTGTGTGGGCGAGAGCAGGGCAGAGTAGAGCAGGTGCACAGGGACTGGGCTCAGGGCTAAGGGGATGAATACGAGGCTAGGACGTCTGGTGCCCCTGGCGCTACGCTGGTCAAAACGGAAGATGAATGGACGTCATCTCAGAGCGTGACGATCTGTAAATCAGGCATCAGGCAGGCCCATCTTAACTGCTTTGTGTACATCAAGGGCTCAGTGTACACACATGTATTTATGTGCACAGCTGTACAGGGTGCAGATGGAGGCTAGGTTGTGTTCTGGAGGCGAACCTAACGAAACTGATGAAACTGTGAAAGAAATAAGTTAAGGTTGGTATTTTTCAGGGTGTGGTTCTTATTCTTGTCTTTTAATATCACAGGTTGTGGAGTTTGTCAGTGTAGAATCCTGGATTTGTAAATGTAGCAGGGGGCTTTGAATAAAGTATGACTGCACTGACTCAATACAGCCAGCAAATACAGAGATGAATCATCCGAACTCTGCATGATGTATTTACCTTTAAAATGTCTATTGATCATAATTTTTTGAAGCCAGTCCAGCTAACAAGCTACGTTCCGAGCATGTTGTGGGAATGACATTGGAACGTCCTTTGTAACTATGTCACTCTATAAAATGAAATTATGCTCTCTCATTACTTTACAGCCTATTTAACCGGACTCTCTGGTGGGAATGTCTCTATCCTGGCCCCAGATCTGTTTTTGCTGGAAAGACTGCACGTTCAGATGTGGGACCAGGCTAGAACGTCGAAACAAAGGTGTAATGGGTCCGCACTCAAAAAGATGTTGCATAAAGCTTACTTCATGTTTTTATTTTTGTATTCTTTTCACTGCATTAGGTATAGTGTACACAGACATCCAGGCTAGAACATCCCCAGATCCAGGCTAGAACATCCCCAGATCCAGGCTAGAACCTCCCCTCACATCACACACCCCTCCTAGATTGTCACCTGCTACTAGCCCTCACAGCTCAGTGAATTAACCCTGCTGTCTGGGATTCTGTGAGCTGCTTGTCGGACATTATTTCCTGTGTGGTGGTTCGTCTCGCCCCATGGAGCTGTATAGTAGCAATAGCATGCCTGGTTGAGTCTACTTTTTGGTCTGGCTTGTTTACTGGCTGTGGGAAATCAGTGTACTTGACTGTGGTGCAGTAGCTCCAGCAGCTGGCTGGTGTGTCACTGCCTCTGGGCTCAGGCTGTTGCTGTGTCACTCCCTGTGGGCTCAGGGCTTTGGCTGTGTCACTGCCTCTGGGCTCAGGGCTGTGGTTGTGTCACTGCCTCTGTCACTTGAGACCACAGCTCCATTTAGACTCAATGAACTACTGAGAGAATGCAAGGACACACATACACAGGGTGCTGCTGCTTCTGCTAGTGCTGTATGCTCACATGTACCCACCTGGTTTTGTGTGTGTACATCAGGGAGATAGTGTCTGTGTGTGTGTGTCCAGTTCAGTGATCAGCACGTTACTTTTTTTTTTTTTTGTTATTTAGCAGATTTAGTTAGTGCATACATGTCCATCCTTTTTTTTTTTTTTGTACTGGTCCCCCGTGGGAATCAAACCCACAACCCTGTCGTTGCAAGCGTCACACTCTACCATCTGAGCTACACGGGACTCTAGTTCTCTCCAACACAGCCAGGTACTAACAGGCATTCTGAGAGGAGCCGAAGGTAAAGCTTAAAACAGATACATAAACAGAGATGAAACACTCCACGCCTCGCCAACCACTAAGCCTTCATTTGGGCTCTGAGCACTATCATCATTACCATTTCACATTTCCACAGGTGTAAGCTTAGTCGCTAATTCCATAGCTACAAACAACCCGACTGGCCTTGAAAGACATCCAAACATCAGAAAGTATCTAAGAAACGTATAACAGCATGTTCCAATGAGGAATAAAGCCCATGTAGCGGTTTATAAAACATTTTTTGGTGCCAAATTGGTTCTGTTGGTTGTTTTGCGTGGATAGTTGGACCTTGGACACGTCCATATCCACAGCTCTCTGGCCAACTGCAGGAGCTTCCCAGTGTTAGTGCCTACAGTTTCATGTGAGAGCCAGACAGAGGGAGAGAAATGGCTGCAACAGCCCTGGTTGAAAGCTCCCAACATCAGGCAAACACATTTCCAGCCAACCCATCCCTTTCCAGCCACAGGGCATGTTGGGTAAAATAGAGATGGCTGTATATGAAAAATGGATAGCTCTCTCTGTATATATATTGTTGGCTTGTTTTCTCTAGCCACCTTTTCACTCTTTCTCTCTTTAATTTTTCATCTTTCTCAAAACTATCTTCCCTTTTCTCTCCTCTCTCTCTCTCTCTCTCACCTCTTTCTCTTTCTCCTCTCTTGGTTGCACAGCCTTTTCTCTACAGGGAGCCAGGTTTTCCTGTGTCTACCCTTCTCAATGGCAAGGCTGTTCTCACTGAGCCTGTACTTTGTCAAGGTTTTTCTAAGGTTTTGATCAGTAACTATGGTCAAATAGTTAGCCACGGTGTGCTGTCGGTTAAGGGCCAGATAGCACTGCATTTTGCTTTGTGCTTGTGCTTGTGTTTCCCAATAAGTAATGTAGTTTTGTTTTGACTGTGTTGTAATTTGGTTTATTCTGATTAATTGGATGTTCTGGTCCTGAGGCTTCAGTTTGTTAGTAGAACAGGTTTGTGAACTCAGCCCCAGGACCAGCTGGATGAGGGGACTCTGTTCTTCAGTTTGTTAGTAGAACAGGTTTGTGAACTCAACCCCAGGACCAGCTGGATGAGGGGACTCTGTTCTTCAGTGTGTTAGTAGAACAGGTTTGTGAACTCAACCCCAGGACCAGCTGGATGAGGGGACTCTGTTCTTCAGTGTGTTAGTAGAACAGGTTTGTGAACTCAACCCCAGGACCAGCTGGATGAGGGGACTCTGTTATTCAGTGTGTTAGTAGAACAGGTTTGTGAACTCAGCCCCAGGACCAGCTGGATGAGGGGACTCTGTTCTTCAGTGTGTTAGTAGAACAGGTTTGTGAACTCAACCCCAGGACCAGCTGGATGAGGGGACTCTGTTCTTCAATGTGTTAGTAGAACAGGTTTGTGAACTCAACCCCAGGACCAGCTGGATGAGGGGACTCTGTTCTTCAGTGTGTTAGTAGAACAGGTTTGTGAACTCAACCCCAGGACCAGCTGGATGAGGGGACTCTGTTCTTCAGTGTGTTAGTAGAACAGGTTAGTGAACTCAGCTCCAGGACCAGCTGGATGAGGGGACTCTGTTCTTCAGTGTGTTAGTAGAACAGGTTTGTGAACTCAACCCCAGGACCAGCTGGATGAGGGGACTCTGTTCTTCAATGTGTTAGTAGAACAGGTTTGTGAACTCAACCCCAGGACCAGCTGGATGAGGGGACTCTGTTCTTCAGTGTGTTAGTAGAACAGGTTTGTGAACTCAACCCCAGGACCAGCTGGATGAGGGGACTCTGTTCTTCAGTGTGTTAGTAGAACAGGTTAGTGAACTCAGCTCCAGGACCAGCTGGATGAGGGGACTCTGTTCTTTACTCAGCTCTTGGCATTTCAGGGCTCGGTAATGATATGAGAGGGGGTCACTGTATTTTAGATGTTTCCAAAACATAATTGCTCTTTTTTGAGTTTTTATTATTAGTGGATATTGGCCTAATTCTGCCCTGCATGCATTGTTTGTAGTTTTCCTCTGGACATGTAGGAGAATCTTACAGAACTCTGCATGCAGGGTTTCAATGGGGTGTTTGTCCCATTGGATGAAATCTTGTTTTGCAAGTGGACCCCAAACCTCGCTGCCATAAAGTGCAATTGGTTCAATGACACATTCAATTAGTTTTAGCCAAACTTTTATAGGCATTTCAATTTGAATTTGTTTTTAATGGTGTAGAATGCCCTGCATGCTTTCTCTCTCAGTTCATTCACTGCATCATTAAGGTGTGCAGTTGAGCTTATTTTTAATCCTGAGCAATTGTAGTGTGTGCAGTACTATATATATTTTTTACTTTGGTCTAATTCCCTGAGATCTGGATCTTCTCTGGAAAATCATTATTTTAGTATTTTGGGGGTTTACTGCCAGGGCCCAGGTCTGGCAGTACTGCTCTAGCAGGCCCAGGCTCTGTTGTAGGCCATGTGCTGTGGGTGACAGCAGGGACAGGTCATCTGCAAAGAGCAGGCATTTAACCTTTGAACTGTGGGGACTAACACCAGTGGCTGAGGATTGTTCTAGAATTGTGACCAATTCTTTGATGTGAATATTGAAGGGTGCAGGGCTCAGATTGCAACCCTGGCGAAGTTAAATAATTTAATTATGTATTATGTTTTACCCCCTACATCACTTTCAATAACTGTGTAAAACAGTCCTGTATGCCAAATAGAATCAAATACTTTTAGGAAGTCGATAAAGCAAGTGTACATTTTGGTATTATTTTGGTGAACATGTTTATCTATCAGGGTGTGTAGAGTGTAAATATGATCGGTCGTGCAATGTTTTGGTATAAATCCAATTTGGCTTTTACTCAAGACATTGTGCTTATTAAGGAAGTTTAGAACTCTTACGTTTACAATGTAGGCCGTCATTGTAAATAAGAATTTGTTCTCAACTGACTTGCCTAGTTAAATAAAGGTTACAAAAAATAACAAAAATACAAATAATAATAATACTACAGAAAACCTTCCCCAGGTTACTGTTCACACAAATGTAATTGGTAGGGTCAAATTTGTCTCCGTTCTTAAAATTTGAGGGCCTGAAGTTTCTTATAGAGCTCCTGGTCAGTAATTGGAGAGTCCAGTGGATTTTGATTGTCCTTTATAGCTTTGTCAGGCTCTGGCCATAGAGAAGCTTTGCTTCTCTATATTTCTATGGTCAGAGTCTGGCAGATCTATTATTTCTACGTCTGTGTGGTGTTGTGTGTGGGATCCCTAATTAGAGGCAGCTGCATTGCATTACCTCTAATTAGGGATCTTACTTATATGTCTGTGTTCCACTCCGTTGGCGTGGTTCATTGTTGTATATTGTCTCGTGTCGTGCTATGTGTGTTATTATTATTATCGTTATTGTATTTGTTATATTTGTATAGTTCGTCAGTTAGTTTAAATAAATATGTCGAACTATGGATACGCTGCGCCTTGGTCTCTCTACACACCCGAACGTGACAGAATGAACCACCACCCGACCAAGCAGCGTTATACTGGAGCTAAGGAGAAGAGAGGGAAAAGGCGTAATCGTGGAAACGGAGCCCGTAGTCAACCCCAGGAAAATTTCGGGGGGGGGCTATGGGGGTGGTCTGGCAAAGAAGAGGACGCGCCAGTACCACTTTCCATGTGGAATATGACGATGCCGAAATACAAGTGGGGGGCGCAAAGCAAGATGGAAGAGAAGGATTTAGAGGCATATTATGGAGGCATATTAGAGGAGATGAGGCAAAAGGAGGAATATTTGGAGAAATATTTTGGAGAAGTTCTGGAGGAAATGTGGGAGATAGCAGAGGAGGTTGAAGAGGAAATGTCGGAATGGAATAGTCCGTGTCCAGTCACCTACTCCACTCCCGTGACAGAGCAGTCCGCTCCACCGGTGCCCAGTCTGGGTCCGGCCGTCTGCTACACTCCAGTGCCAGAGCAGTCCGCTCCACCGGTGCCCAGTCTGGGTCCGGCCGTCTGCTCTACTCCAGTGCCAGAGCAGTCCGCTCCACCGGTGCCCAGTCTGGGTCCGGCCGTCTGCTATACTCCAGTGCGCGTCTCCAGTCAGGTACGTCATGTGCCTGTTCCCCGCACTAGCCCTGAGGTGCGTGTTATTAGTCCTGTGCCACATGTGCCGACTCCACGCACCAGGCTTCCAGTGCGCGTCTCCAGTCAGGTACGTCATGTGCCTGTTCCCCGCACTAGCCCTGAGGTGCGTGTTATTAGTCCTGTGCCACATGTGCCGACTCCACGCACCAGGCTTCCAGTGCGCGTCTCCAGTCAGGTACGTCCTGTGCCTGTTCCCCGCACTAGCCCTGAGGTGCGTGTTATTAGTCCTGTGCCACATGTGCCGACTCCACGCACCAGGCTTCCAGTGCGCGTCTCCAGTCAGGTACGTCCCGTGCCGACTCCCCGCACTCGCCCTGAGGTGCGTGTTAGTAGTCCAGTGCCACCAGTGCCGACTCCACGCATCAGGCTTCCAGTGCGCGTCTCTAGTCCGGTACGTCCCGTGCCGACTCCCCGCACTCGACCTCCAGTGCGTGTGCCCAGCCAGGTTCCTCCAGTACCGGCTCCACGCATCAGGCCTCCAGTGCGCCTCTCCAGTCTGGTACGTCCCGTGCCGACTCCCCGCACTCGACCTCCAGTGCGTGTGCCCAGCCAGGTACCTCCAGTGCCGGCTCCACGCACCAGACCGTCGGTGCGCCTCATCAGCCCGGAGACTCCCGTGATAGTCGACAGCCAGGAGACTCCTGTGATGATCGACAGCCCGGAGCCTCTCGTGATGGTCGACAGCCCGGAGCCTCCCGTGATGGTCGACAGCCCGGAGCCTCTTGTGATGGTCGACAGCCCGGAGCCTCTCGTGATGCTCGACAGCCCGGAGCCTCCCGTGACGCTCGACAGCCCGGAGCCTCCCGTGACGCTCGACAGCCCGGAGCCTCCCGTGACGCTCGACAGCCCGGAGTCTCCCGTGACGCTCGACAGCCCGGAGCCTCCCGTGATAATTATATGGCCGGAGTCGCCTGCCACACCGGTGCTCAGTCCTGGCCCGGTTATTTGCCCCGCTCCATGGCCTGAACTTTTTTCCCCACCATTGTTGTTTTCAGGACCGGTGGGTTGCCCCTTTATATGGCCGGAGTCGCCTGCCACACCGGTGCTCAGTCCTGGCCCGGTTATTTGCCCCGCTCCATGGCCTGAGATTTTTTCCCCACCATTATTGTTTCCAGGACCGGTGGGTTGCCCCTTTAAATGGCCTGAATCGCCAGCCACACTGGGGCCCAGTCCGGGCCCAGTAGAAATAAGGAGGAGGACATCCACTTCGCCGGGGCCGGAACCGCCACCGGCGATGGTTTATGTTTGATGTTTTTCCCTCCCTGACCCTTCCCTCATGTTTTGTGTTTGTTTTTCTTGCGGCCGGGAGTCCGCGCCTTTGGGGGGGGGTACTGTCAGGCTCTGGCCATAGAGAAGCTTTGCTTCTCTATATTTCTATGGTCAGAGTCTGGCAGATCTATTATTTCTACGTCTGTGTGGTGTTGTGTGTGGGATCCCTAATTAGAGGCAGCTGCATTGCATTACCTCTAATTAGGGATCTTACTTATATGTCTGTGTTCCACTCCGCTGGCGTGGTTCATTGTTGTATATTGTCTCGTGTCGTGCTACGTGTGTTATTATTATTATCGTTATTGTATTTGTTATATTTGTATAGTTCGTCAGTTAGTTTAAATAAATATGTCGAACTATGGATACGCTGCGCCTTGGTCTCTCTACACACCCGAACGTGACAAGCTTTTTCTAATCCATCCAACTTGTCATGAATTTGGCATTGTTCTGCGTTTGTGTCAATTTGAACAGTGTTGTAGAGTGTTTTAAAATGTGTTTTTCATATGTCACCATTTTGTATCGCTAATAAAAATAATGGTTTTGTTTAATTTATTTTTTTCAATTTTTGCCAGAAGTTGTTTGTGTTTATGTACTCCTCAATTAGTGTCAAATCAATCAATCAAATGTATTTAGAAAGCCCTTTTTACATCAGCCAATGTCACAAAGTGCTATACAGAAACCCAGCCTAAAACCTCAAACAGCAAACAATACAGATGTAGCACGGTGGCTAGGAAAAACTCCCTAGAAAAAATCCTTTGAGCTGTTCTTCTGCCTGACTTCTTCCTCTCTCTCTCTCTCACCTTGAGAATTGATGAGTTCACCATGAGAATTGATGAGTTCACCATGAGAATTGATGAGTTCACCATGAGAATTGATGAGTTCACCATGAGAATTGAGGAGTTCACCATGAGAATTGAGGAGTTCAGCATGAGAATGGAGAACTATGATTCTAGAGGTTTCATCCTGCTGCTTTTTAACCAACCTTCTAAAGATTATATTCTGACCTAGCAGATTGATCTGTTGGCTACAGAATCACTGTAACTGGCGGACATAGATTTTGTTGGATTTGAAGACTCTGTAGACATATTTGCTTATCAATATATCAGAGTATGGACCATGAGGTATGTGTAAGGTATGGGAGCTGTGGAGCTAGGATATATGATCTATTGATCAAAACAGGAGAGTAACTATTTTGCTGCAATATTGAAGTGCCGGGTAAACCTACAAACCATCACCAAACACATCACATCATATATTTTTCATATATAATGATGCAAGTGAACAGAGAGAACTATAGGCATACCAAGAGAAGTCCAAAACTAACCATAAACAGGCAGATAACAAGCTTTCATCATAATAAACATATTTAGAGTGTTAGTCTCGTGTCAGACCTGGGATTAGATAATATGTTGAGCATTTGATTCTGTTTGTTTTAAATAATTGTTTTTACCTTTTTTTTTTTGTAAAAAAGTAAGTAAAAAAGAAAAAAAGATTTGCAATGACGGACTACCCCAGCCAACCCTCCCCTAACACTGGGCCAATTGTGCGCCGCCCTATGGGGCTCCCAATCACTGCCGGTTGTGATACAGCCCGGGATCAAACCTGGGTTTGTAGTGACACCTCTAGCTCTGCGATGCAGTGCCTTTAAACCGCTGCGCCACTCAGGATCTGGAGTGCCAGATTACTTTTGGAACAGTTCCATTGGTTCCTTTGCACCAGGCAAGCTCAATCAATCACAGCTAAAGTATTTGAAAGAAAACAAATAGTAACTAAGGTCTGTCTGGTGGTGGTCTTCTCCAGAACATGTCAGAGGCTTCAGTGTTAAAGGTGCAATATGTAGAAATAGCTCCACCATTTCCCTGGTTTCTAAAATGTTCGTCTGATTTAAATTGACTGTATGTGACATAACAAGCAATGTAGAAAGTCATTATACCATCTAAACCCATGTGAAATATATTTTTAAAAGTCACAAATGTACAGAAACTAAAAAGAAGCTAAATGAAACCTACGGAGAAGAAGCATAGAAATATCTAACATAGAACAGCTCTACCGCTTATCAAACTTGTTTTCCAATGGCAACGACAGATCGTTAAATCGCAAGTCTGTCTAAAATCAGTCTGGTGGTACACAAAACTACACAATGGACCTTTAAAGAGATGTATCATGATGAGCCAGATAAATGCGGTGGCAATTATCCGGGAGATGAGGTTAGTCATAAGGTGATTCTTTTCAGCTGGTTCCCTGCTTTATTAGGTTAGCATGGTGTCTTACTTCACATTATGATGCTGTCCGAAATGGCACCCTGTTCCCTATATAGTGCACTACTTTTGACCAAAGCCCCAGGCACCAATATCCGACAGTGTGTATGATAGGTGGAGAGAGCAGAAAGGAACAGTCAAAAGTAGTGCACTATAGGGAAAAGGCTGCTATACACAATCCAGCCCCCTGTCTGGTCGAGGCAAATTTATGGTGAAATGATTGTCTTTCCACTTCCGTATTATGGCCCCAACAGTGCTCACTGGAACATTCAGAAGCTTAGAAATGCGCCTATAGCCAATGCCATCATTATGTTTTGCAACAATTAGGTTGCGAATGTCTTGAGACAGCTCTTTGCTTTTACCCATCATGAGATGTGTCTTGTGTGACACCTTCGCAATGAGACCTTTTTGTAGGCCATCAGTTGGGACTGAACCAGCTGATATTAATTTGCACTGACAGGGGGCTGGATTGCTTTTTAATTACTGGTAGTTTTCAGCTGTTGTCTTGGCTTTCCATGCCTTTTTGAACCTCCCTTTCTTCATGTGTTCAATACTTTTTCCCTGTGTCATTTCACATTATTACACATAACTTAATTTCTGAACTTCCCCTACCCCGGCCAAACCCTCCCCTAAACTGGCCAGTGGTTATCACACGTGTCCACAGCAGGCCTGGCATGAGAATTGTTAATCAATTATTATTAATCATTATTATTAAGCAGGCTGTGTCAAGACAATTTTCTCCTCTGGAACATTAAAGTTTATCCTATCATATCCTAATGTGGAATTACTTCGCTAGTGAGAGACTAAAATGCAGAATTTGAGAGGTTCGCTCTCGCTCTCGCACTCGCTCTCTCTCTCATCTCTCTCTCATCTCTCTCTCTCTCTCTCTCTCTCTGAATTGCCAGAGCTGGACCTCCACGGGAGTGGTAGTGTTGACTCTGAAAGTAGTTTGAATTGCAGGAGCAATCCACAGACAGATACTGGAGCATGCATTGCGTTGAGATAAGCTTCCTGCTACAGTTCAATTTAGCCCTTGGTAGGAACCACACAGAGAAGTACAGAGGTCTGCCCTCTCAGTCAGACCCAGCCTCCTAATTCTGGGCTGGATCCTCAAGTCAAAGCGAGACAGAGAGGAGGGAGAAAGAGAGAGAAAAAGAGGAGAAGAGAAGAGAGAGAACTATATAGAGACAGTTACAGAGAAAGAAATAGAGAGGGGGGGGGGGGGGGCGAGAGACAAACGAGAAAGATTAAGGTGAATCCTACCTTCTCACCCAGCACATCCTACTGTCCAGACCCAGACAGGCCCATCCTCTCCCCTCCTCTCTCACCTCCTCCCTCACCTCCACTCCCTTCCTCTCTCCTCCTCTCTCCTCCTCTCTCCTCTCTCCTCTCTTTCCTCTCTTCTCTCTCTCCTCCTCTCTCTCCTCCTCTCTCTCCTTCTCTCTCTCCTCCTCTCTCTCCTCCTCTCTCCTCCTCTCTCTCCTCCTCTCTCTCCTTCTCTCTCTCCTCCTCTCTCTCCTCCTCTCCCCTCCTCTCTCTCCTCCTCTGTCCTCTGTCTCCTCCTCTCTCCTCCTCTCTTTACTCTCTCCTTTCCCCTTCTCTCTCTCCTCCTCTCCTCTCTCTCCTCTCTCCTTCTCTCTCTCCTCCTCTCTCTCCTCTCTTTCCTCTCTCCTCTCTCCTCCTCTCTCTCCTCCTCCTCTCCTACTCTCCT
This sequence comes from Thymallus thymallus, assembly GCA_023634145.1. Classification (NCBI taxonomy): domain Eukaryota; kingdom Metazoa; phylum Chordata; class Actinopteri; order Salmoniformes; family Salmonidae; genus Thymallus; species Thymallus thymallus. The sequence goes on from CM042412.1 coordinate 6,255,304, forward strand.
CTCTCTCCTCTCTCTCCTCCTCCTCTCCTACTCTCCTCTCTCTCCTCTCTCTCCTCCTCTCTCTCCTCTCTCCTCTCTCTCCTCTCTCTCCTCCTCTCCACTCCTATCTCTCCTCCTCTCTCCTCCTCTCTCTCCTCTCCCCTCCTCTCTCCCCTCCTCTCTCTCCTCCTCTCTCTCCTCTCTCCTTTCCCCTCCTCTCTTTCCTCCTCTCTCTCCTCTCTCTCCTCCTCTCTCCTCCTCTCCCCTCTCTGACTTTACTCCCTCTGTGATCTTTACTAAAAAGCCAGGAGGGAATTATATAGAGTTAGTGTGTGTGTGTGTGTGTGTGTGTGTGTGTGTGTGTGTGTGTGTGTGTGTGTGTGTGTGTGTGTGTGTGTAACTGTGTGTCTGTGTGTCTGTGATCATTAAAGATATTATACTGTATGTGTATTCCTGAATATGTGTGTGAATGCAAGAGTGTGTGTGTGTGTGTGTGTGTGTGTGTGTGTGTGTGTGTGTGTGTGTGTGTGTGTGTGTGTGTGAACGTAAGTTGCTCATTGTGCGTGTGTATGTGTGCGACTGATAGTGTGTATGTGTGTGTGTGTGTGTGTGTGTGTGTGTGTGTGTGTGTGTGTGTGTGTGTGTGTGTGTGTGTGTGTGTGTGTGTGTGTGTGTGTGTGTGTGTGTGTGTGTGTGTGTGTGTTGCTCGTCATCTCACTGCTCACAGCTGTGGTTAATTATTCATTATTCACCGTGGCTGTGCTGCAGAGATGAACTGAGAGGCCAGGGGATAAAGGCACTGGAGGAGGAAGATGAAATTATTAAATCCTAATGATGGAACTCTGGCTGCATGGTAATATCTTCAGATGATTCTGAAGAGGTACACAGGAGAAAGACTCTGAAGTTCCCCACCTTTCTATCTCTATATCGCTCTCTCATTACCTCATTGGCTGTCTCTCTCTCTCTCTCTCTCACTCGTTCTCTCTCTCCCCCTCCATCCCACTCTTTCCCACTCTATTCCACTCTCTCCCCCTCCATCCGCCCCCTTCGACTTCTCCATCTCTTCCTAACCCTTTCCCTCCCTCCATCTCCTCCTCTTCCTCTCCCCTCTTCCTTCCACTCTCCCACTCTCCACCGCTTCATCTCCCCTCTCTTCCTCTCCCTGTCCCTCCCTCCATCTCCCCCACTGGTTGCAGAGGCATGCTGCATGCTGATGGTGGGTGATAAGACCAGTAATTAGGTGCTGTGATTGGGGCTCTGGGGTCGTTAGATAGTGGTAGGGCCAGAAGGAGAGGGAGCGAGGGACAGGAGTCAGAAACACGGCCAGAGTTTCCCTCTCAACAATTAGAGACATATCTGTTATCAGCCTCGGTGTCCAAGGTAAGGGAGAGGGAGAGGGAGAGGGAGAGGGAGAGGGAGACAGACAGAGACAGACAGAGACAGACAGAGACAGACAGATGGATACAGATACAGAGAGAGACAGATGGAGACAGAGACAGAGACATAGACAGACAGAGAAAGACAGAGACAGAGAGAGAGACCGAGAGAGAGACAGACAGATGGATACAGAGACAGAGACAGAGACAGTGAGACAGAGACAGAGACAGACAGAGAGAGAGACAGAGAAAGACAGAGACAGATGTAGACAGAGACGGAGACAGACGGAGACAGACGGAGACAGAGACAGAGACAGTGAGACAAAGACAGAGACAGACAGAGAGAGAGACAGAGAAAGACAGAGACAGATGGAGACAGAGACAGAGACGGAGACAGACGGAGACAGACGGAGACAGATGGAGACAGACAGAGAGAGACAGAGACAGAGACAGATGGAGATGGAGACAGATGGAGACAGAGACAGATGGAGACAGACAGATGGAGACAGAGACAGATGGAGACAGACAGAGACAGATGGAGACAGAGACAGACAGAGACGGAGACGGAGATGGAGACAGAGAGAATAAAGGCAGAGAGAGTGATGTACTACATAATGCCGCTTGTCAATGTCATTCATTGTCCGTTCTGTTTTCCCTTGATGGATGGCACACACACAATTACATGCGCACAAACACACACACACACAGCGAGAGAGACACCCACAGGCACACACGCGTGGATACACAGTGTGTATACTCAGTCTCGCACACGTGCATTCACACGCACAGATACAGATGCACACAGTCAAACGCACACGCACAGACACAAACACATGCACACATTTCAACTCCATGCAAATATTTAGTTGACTGTAATCTCTTGCTGCTAGGGGGCTCTACTTGACTGTAACCCCTTGCTGCTAGGGGGCTCTACTTGACTGTAACCCCTTGCTGCTAGGGGGCTCTACTTGACTGTAACCCCTTGCTGCTAGGGATCTCTACTTGACTGTAACCCCTTGCTGCTAGGGGGCTCTACTTGACTGTAACCCCTTGCTGCTAGGGATCTCTACTTGACTGTACCCTTATGCACAACTTTTGACCTTGGATCATTAGGGCTGTGATCAATAGTAGCGCAGTATATAGAGAATAGGGTGCCATTGGGGATGCACTTTCTAGCTCAGAAAGAAGTAATAGTACATTAAGGCAGTATATCATAGAGATGCTCTGTGCTAGAATGTGTTATCCAATGAAATTAAGCTATAGGCCCATACGTCTACCACTGTAGTTCCTGAGGTGAGGGATCAGTCATTTTTAACATCCAAACGCAGCACAAGTAGCTGTCACCGCCGCTTAAGCATCTCACATAAGGCCTCCAGACTCCTGCCTGACCTTATAGTACACAGAGTCTAGTGAGATGTAACTCCATAGTTCAGTCCTCCAGTTTGTTATTGAGGGTGAATATGAGCCTTTCCAATTGATGGCTATACGTTTTATTTTGTTGCAGCAATTATACCTAGATTACAAAACTTTCTCTGATATTGATCACCAGTATTTACATTTCCCTAAAGACATAATCGTAGAGATGGATGGATATAAATACCTAGACACAATGAAATGATAGCACATACATTATCCCAAAATGGTGTCAGTTTGTCACAGGATCACAGCATGTGTAATAGGGTTCCTTTGTGAAATCCATAGATTAGGGCCTTTTTGGCCAGAATACCAAGCGTCACGTCTGGAGGAAACTTGGCACCATAGTCAGATGCAAGGGAAAGATGAACGGAGCAAAGTACAGAGAGATCTTTGATGTAAACCTGCACCAGAGCCCTCAGGACCTCAGACCTGGGCAATAGTTCAACTTCCAACAGGACAAGCACACAGCTAAGACAACACAGGAGTGGCTTCGGGACAAGTTTCAGAATGTCCTTGAGTTGCCCAGCCAGAGCCCGGATGGCGAGTCCTAACTTCCATTTTCCACTTAGTCATGCACTGAAGTCAATGGCAGACTAAGTGAAAATTATCCCAATGATCAGGAGAAGCATTCTTTTGATCCTAGAGTGATTTTTGGTCTAGTTGAATAATGGCTCTTCATCATATGGACGTTCAGTAAACATTCAGTAGACTACAGTTTAAAATGAGGGGGTGCAGTCAAGTGCAGAAATGGGACATTTGAAGCATTTTCCCCTGGTGGATACTCATCACTGAAGCTCAGGTGTGTGTGTGTGTGTGTGTGTGTGTGTGTGTGTGTGTGTGTGTGTGTGTGTGTGTGTGTGTGTGTGTGTGTGTGTGTGTGTGTGTGTGTGTGTGTGTGTGTGTGTGTGTGTGTGTGTGTGTGTGTGTGTGTGTGTGTGTGTGTGTGTGTGTGTGTGTGTGTGTGTGTGTGTGTGTCAATACAGTACATTCCCTTTATCTGTTACAGCTTTATGTTTTCTCCTTCTTTCTCTGACACAGCAGGAGAGATCTTAGCACACACACACACATGGATGCACGCACACGCACATTAAGACACACACACACTGAGTATACCAAACATTAGAAACACCTTCCTGATATTGAGTTGCACTCCCTTTTGGCCTCAGAACAGCCTCAAATCGTTGGGGCATGCACCCTACAAGGTGTCCAAAGTGTTTCACAGGGATGCTGGCTCATGTTGACTCCAATGCTTCCCACTGTTGTGTCAAGTTGGCTGGATGTCATTTGGGTGGTGGACCATTCTTGATACACAGAGGAAACTGTTGAGCGTGAAAAACCCAGCAGTGTTACAGTTCTTGACACAAACCGGTGCACTTGGCACCTACTTCCGTACCCTGTTCAAAGGCACTTAAATCTTGTCTTGCCCATTGACCCTCTGAATGGCACACATATATAATCCATGTCTCAATTGTCTCAAGGCTAAAACATCTTCTTCTTCTTTACCCTCTCCTCCCCTTCATCTACACTGATTGAAGTGGATTTAACAAGTGACATCAATAAGGGATCATAGATTTCACCTGGATTCACCTGGTCAGTCTATGTCATGGAAATAGCAGGTGTTCTTAATGTTTTGTATACTTAGTGTACACACATACTCACTGCACACACACACACACACACACACAAATGTGCACAAACACACACAAGTTAGCACTAAATTAGTGTTCCACTAACTGTAAAAAATAACAATCCAAGTATATCTGGTATAGATTAACAGCTCCATGTTATCCCATTAGATTGACAGCTCCATGTTATCCCATTAGATTGACAGCTCGATGTTATCCCATTAGATTGACAGCTCCATGTTATCCCATTAGATTGACAGCTCCATGTTATCCCATTAGATTGACAGTTCCATGTTATCCCATTAGATTGACATCTGCTTGTTATCCCATTAGATTAACAGCTCCGTGTTATCCCATTAGATTGACAGCTCCTTGTTATCCCATTAGAGTGACAGCTCCATGTTATCCCATTAGATTGACAGCTGCTTGTTATCCCATTAGATTAAAAGCTCCATGTTATCCCATTAAATTGACAGCTCCTTGTTATCCCATTAGATTGACAGCTGCTTGTTATCCCATTAGATTAACAGCTCCATGTTATCCCATTAGATTAACAGCTCCATGTTATCCCATTAGATTGACAGCTCCATGTTATCCCATTAGATTGACAGCTCCATGTTATCCCATTAGATTGACAGCTGCTTGTTATCCCATTAGATTAACAGCTCCATGTTATCCCATTAGATTGACAGCGCCATGTTATCCCATTAGATTGACAGCTCCATGTTATCCCATTAGATTGACAGCTCCATGTTATCCCATTAGATTGACAGCTCCATGTTATCCCATTAGATTGACAGCTCCATGTTATCCCATTAGATTGACATCTCCATGTTATCCCATTAGATTGACATCTGCTTGTTATCCCATTAGATTAACAGCTCCGTGTTATCCCATTAGATTGACAGCTCCTTGTTATCCCATTAGAGTGACAGCTCCATGTTATCCCATTAGATTGACAGCTGCTTGTTATCCCATTAGATTAAAAGCTCCATGTTATCTCATTAAATTGACAGCTCCTTGTTATCCCATTAGATTGACAGCTCCATGTTATCCCATTAGAGTGACAGCTCCATGTTATCCCATTAGATTGACAGCTCCATGTTATCCCATTAGATTGACAGCTGCTTGTTATCCCATTAGATTAACAGCTCCATGTTATCCCATTAGATTGACAGCTACTTGTTATCCCATTAGATTGACAGCTCCATGTTATCCCATTAGATTGACAGCTCCATGTTATCCCATTAGATTGACAGCTGCTTGTTATCCCATTAGATTAACAGCTCCATGTTATCACATTAGATTGACAGCTGCTTGTTATCCCATTAGATTAACAGCTCCATGTTATCCCATTAGATTAACAGCTCCATGTTATCCCATTAGATTGACAGCTGCTTGTTATCCCATTAGATTAACAGCTCCATGTTATCCCATTAGATTGACAGCTCCATGTTATCCCATTAGATTGACAGCTGCTTGTTATCCCATTAGATTAACAGCTCCATGTTATCCCATTAGATTGACAGCTGCTTGTTATCCCATTAGATTGACAGCTCCATGTTATCCCATTAGAAATGCTAGGCTCAGACCGTTGTCTGGTCGAGTGGGTAACACTTTACTCTGTCTACCTGCTTCTGCTCCGGTCATAAAAAAAAAAAAGAAATATGGCAGGAGTACGGAATTCCCTTAACTTCAAAGAATAAAATGTTTTAGCTAGCACACGCCGTCTGTCGTGATGATGTGTTTGTATGCTAACAAGCAACACAACGTGCATGGCAGAGTTGTGTCAAGTGTCTAGGTGTCACAGTAATTGGGCGTCTCCAGCTGTTCCTATTTCCTCTAGTCGTGTTCTTCTTCTCTAGCTGTTTTTGTGTGGCTTTTGTTTTACCTTCAACTTCTCTGAGTTGGTTGTCTACTGGTTTAAGAGAGAACTTCTCTGAGTTGGTTGTCTACTGGTTTAAGAGAGAACTTCTCTGAGTTGGTTGTCTACTGGTTTAAGAGAGAACTTCTCTGAGTTGGTTGTCTACTGGTTTGAGAGAGAACTTCTCTGAGTTGGTTGTCTACTGGTTTGAGAGAGAACTTCTCTGAGTTGGTTGTCTACTGTTTTGAGAGAGAACTTCTCTGAGTTGGTTGTCTACTGTTTTGAGAGAGAACTTCTCTGAGTTGGTTGTCTACTGGTTTGAGAGAGCAGTTTCAATCGTGTCAGTGATGAATAACATGGGCTGATAATAGAATCAGAGTGAATGCAGAGAGTGAGAGAGAGAAGGGGGAGAGAGGGAGATGTGAAGACAATTTATTTATGAATGGCCTTTTACATCAGCAGAGATGAACTGCTATCCACACTCCTCCTCAGCCGCCCACGACAGTCTGTCTGTCTGGGACAACTCATTGTGTGTGTGTGTGTGTGTGTGACATTCAGATGGAGACTGTGAATTAGTGTGTGTGTGTGTACTGTATGTCTCAGAGAGAGAAAGAAAGAAAGAAAGGAAGACAGAAAGAGAGAGAGAGATAGACAAAGGGAAATTGCTAAGGAGCAGGGAATAATTTATGAGTGCCGCACCCTATAATTAGCAAAAACTAAATTGCGTGTCAATGTGGAAGACAATTAAATAGAGGCCTGTTTCTGTCAAAGGCCATTACAAAGCTCTCAAACTGAGCACGCATGCTGCAGTGCCTTTCTACTGCCTCTCCTCCAGTTATTAGCTGTCTTAATAATATGCCAGCTAAAACGAGAGCTGGCCACTTCGAGAGTGATTTAGTCCCGTTTCGGCAGAACTCGACAGCCAACTCTCTTTTGATGAATGCCCTAATTCTCAGCTAACCTTTGTCTTTTAATCGGTTCATTAGACTGGCCCATTCCCAAACTCCTATCACATTGGGAAATAGTGAGCATATTGGGATGAGAGTGAAGACTGTTGAGATACTGTTGAGAATGAATGGTGGACATGTTGGGATAGTGTAAGAGAACTGTGAAAAAATGTGCATCTCTGCTTTTTATTTGTGTGATGACTAACCTTTCATTAGACCTGAATAACTGCATTGGCTCAACCTAATGGTATTCAGCACCCGCCCACCGGACTATCATCACTACTCTCGACGGGTCCGAATTAGAATACGTGGACACCTACAAATACCTAGGCATCTGGTTAGACTGTAAACTCAACTTCCAGACTCACATCAACCATCTCCAATCCAAAATTAAATCCAGAATTGGCTTCCTATTTCGCAACAAAGCCTCCTTCACTCATGCTGCCAAACATGCCCTTGTAAAACTGACTATCCTACCGATCCTTGATTTCGGCGATGTCATTTACAAACTAGCCTCCAACACTCTACTTAGCAAATTGGATGTAGTCTATCACAGTGCCATCCGTTTTGTCACCAAAGCCCCATACACTACCCACCACTGCGACCTGTATGCTCTCGTTGGCTGGCCTTCATTATATATTCGTCGCCAAACCCACTGGCTCCAGGTCATCTATAAGTCTTTATTAGGTAAATCCCCGCCCTATCTCAGCTCACTGGTCACGATAGCAACACCCACCCGTAGCATGCGCTCCAGCAGGTATATCTCACTGGTCACCCCCAAAGCCAACACCTCCTTTGGCCGCCATTCCTTCCAGTTCGCTGCTGCCAATGACTGGAACGAATTGCAAAAATCATTGAAGCTAGAGGTTCCTATCTCCCTCAATAACTTTAAGCATCAGTTGTCAAAGCTGCTTATCGATCACTGCACCTGTATATAGCCCTTCTGTAAATGGCCCACACTACTACCTCATCCCCATATTATATTTATTATATTTTTGTTATTTTCACAAATCTTGCACTCCAGTATATCTATTTGCACATCATAATTTGCACATCCTTCATTCCTGTGTTAATGATGATAATCTGTAATTTATTTCACCACTCTATTTATTGTCCTACCTCCTAACCTTACTGCATTTTGCACTACATTTTGCACTCTGTATATAGATTTTCTATTTGTGTTTTTGACTATGTTTGTTTACTGTGTAACTCTGTGTTATTTTTGTCGCACTGCTTTGCTTTGTCTTGGCCAGGTCGCAGTTGCAAATGAGAACTTGTTCTCAACTGACCTACCTGGTTAAATAAAGGTGAAATAAAATAAAAATAAAAATTTAGCTCAGGGGGCTAACTGAATATTGAGGTGCACAGGAGACCTGAGTTCGAACACCGGTTGATCACGCTAAGCCTTTGATTAGCCTGTGTAGTGTGCGGGTGGTCAGTTATAGATCAGCATGATGTACTGGAGGAGGGAGAGGAGGTGGGAGGAGAGTCTCCCCCCCCCCCCTCTCTGGCTCGCCGGGGGAGGCGTCCTCATTCTGGAGAGGCTGTTAGCAGGTGGCTGATTGATCACTTTGGCTTTTAACCGACTACACACTGACTAGCCTATCAGGCACAGAGTACAGACTTCAATCGACCAGCTGGCAAGCACTCCCATCTAGTGAGGTGGGGGGGATCCTTCCCCCAGGTAGGTGCCAGTGGAGGCTGGTGGGAGGACCTATAGGAGGATGGGCTCATTGTAATGGCTGGAATGGAATTTAAGGAACCGAGTGGTACATTGTGGTAACACTTTAAATTATAGCCCACAGATATAATGCATGGAGGATGCTGTTGTAATATGTTGTGAGTATATCAGAGGAGGCTGGTGGGAGGAGCTATAGGAGGACGGGCTCATTAAAATGACTGGAATGGAATAAATGGAAGGGTAGCAAACACGTCATACATCGCACATATGGAAACCACATGTTTGACTCCGTTCCATTGATTCCACTCCAGCCATTACAATGAGCCCATCCTCCTATAGCTTCTCCCATCAGCCTCCACTGGTAGGTTCCTTCTGGGGGGGGATTGAGACCAGACAGACAGCCTTGCTGGATCTCCCTGGCTGTGAATGGTGAATGGTGTCTGTCTGTGTGGGGATTGCTTTGCTTTTGGATGTCCCTTTGATAACCATCTGTGTGTGTAGTAGAGTGGCAGGGGAGGTCTGTTCTTTTCAATGGAGAAATCTGTCTCTGGGCTACCATTTTGTGTTTGCCGATGCCAAACACGGCTTCTGTTGTCTCATTTGGCGTCAATAGTAGATAATTGCCTCTTAGGGGAATAAGATAGACTGATATGGATGTATTTTGTTGAATAGTGTTTACACATGCAGCCCAATTCTGATATTTTTCCACTAATTGGTCTTTTGACCAATCACATCAGATCTTTTCACATAAGATCTTTTTCAGACCAATTAGTGAAAATAATATCCAGATTGGGCAGCCTGTGTAAACAAAGCCATATAGTATCAAATTGGAAATTGTGTCTAGCTAGATTGGCATTGGTCTTTAAATAGCAAAAAAGAGACAGCCCCACCACCTATACTTCTTTACGACCTGCCTTACTGACTAGAGACAGCCCCACCACCTATACTTCTTTACGACCTGCCTTACTGACTAGAGACAACCCCACCACCTATACTTCTTTACGACCTGCCTTACTGACTAGAGACAGCCCCACCACCTATACTTCTTTACGACCTGCCTCACTGACTAGAGACAGCCCCACCACCTATACTTCTTTACGACCTGCCTCACTGACTAGAGACAGCCCCACCACCTATACTTCTTTACGACCTGCCTCACTGACTAGAGACAGCCCCACCACCTATACTTCTTTACGACCTGCCTCACTGACTAGAGACAGCCCCACCACCTATACTTCTTTACGACCTGCCTCACTGACTAGAGACAGCCCCACCACCTATACTTCTTTACGACCTGCCTCACTGACTAGAGACAGCCCCACCACCTATACTTCTTTACGACCTGCCTCACTGACTAGAGACAGCCCCACCACCTATACTTCTTTACGACCTGCCTCACTGACTAGAGACAGCCCCACCACCTATACTTCTTTACGACCTGCCTCACTGACTAGAGACAGCCCCACCACCTATACTTCTTTACGACCTGCCTCACTGACTAGAGACAGCCCCACCACCTAATCTTCTTTCTTTCTCTCATTCCTCGTTGGAAACCGGTTGCTATGGAAGTCAACAGCGAGCGGTGATGTCTCGTCGTCGTTCAAACAGGAGTCTCTAATGTTGAGTAAAATATTGTTTTCCATTGTCATTATCATACAAAGCAGGTGTCGCCGTGGGTAGCGAGAGAGAGACGGTTGTGTCATTCAAAGGATGCGCCCCATTTTGTCAAAACTCCTGTTAAGACGCCATCCAAAATATTATTAAGAATCACACAAAGGGGTTAGAAGACTGCCTCCTTTGTCGGTCTCCGCAGAAATTTCTGTGAATATTTCTATTTCTGTTAATTTGGTTTCCTTTTAGGAAGCTTCCTGGGACTGCCGCTGAGGCTGGTTCATTATACCGGTGCTTTAGATTCTGTCTGGATAGCTTCAGGGGGTCTCCTTATCATCTCTCATTCACTCAATCAGTTTGAGAGATTCCCCATTTTCTCTCTATTGGTGCCTCTCTCCTTTTTCTGTATCTCTCCTTCTCTCTCTCGCCCTCTCTCTCTCTCCCTCTCTCTCTCTCTTATCTCTCCCTCAGTATTTTCCTCTCCACTCCTCCTCCACATTCTCTCCACAGTACATGAAAGTGACTCCTCTCCCTTTCACCCTCCACTAGTCATCGGTCTTAAAGACATGCTCTGAAACTTTGGTGACTAGTAGCGCTGGGATATGCCAAGGACCTCACAATACGATATACAATTCTTTATGTATAACGATTTGATACTGCGATATGACGTTCCAAACATATTGCTCAGTCCCGATTTCTGCTGCGACATTCAGATGGTAGGGTCAGATGTGTTCATCCATCCCTTTATGACCACAGTGTACCCATCTTCTAATGGCTACTTCCAGCACAAGCTCACATCATCTCAAACTGGTTTCTTGAACATGACAATGAGTTCACTGTACTCAAATGGCCTCCACAGTCACCAGATCTCAATCCATTAGAGCACCTTTGGGATGTGGTGGAACGGGAGATTCGCATCATGGATGCACAAACACAAAGCAGTTCTGAAGGCAAAAGGGAGTCCAACCCGGTACTAGCAAGGTGTACCTAATGAAGTGGCCGGTGAGTGTATGTCTGCTGCAGAGAGACAAGAGAGAGCATGAGAAAACATGCTGTCTCACTATTTAAAAAGAAGACGGAGAACAAGCTATACACGATTGGCTGTCCCCATAGGATAAGGTTCCTCGTAGAACCCTCTGTGGAAAGTGTTCTATACCTGAAACTGAAAGGGTTCTACCTGGAACCAAAAATGGTTTTTCAAAGGGTTCTCCGAAGAACTCTAATAGGTTCTAGATTGCACCTTTTAGATAGCAGTGTAGCATGAAAAATACTCATGTTTTAGCGCAGGTACAGCCGACTAGCGCTAGCTAACGCTACCTATAGTAGAAATAAACAATTACAAATAACATTTATACTTGTCAAATATAGATATAATATTGTCCAAAAAGAATATGGTGAAATGTAACTAAATAGATTTTTTTCCCCAGCGACTACTAAGTATGTCCTGCTTTGGGCTGGATGTGTCGATGTGTCGCTCAGACAGAAGAGTTACTGTTTTACCTCAATAAGCCACAAAATCGCTAGTTTGAAAGAGACTGTTTACTGGAAGCTGTGCAGCAGCCATTCTCCTTACATTTGCCCCCATGTCGGCCAGCCCCCTAACAAAACTCACAAGTTTCAAAGGACATTTTTAAAGGGATAATGATTCCAGCATTTTAATTCATAATCCTCATTACTGCTTTATTTGATAGTGTGCTAGGTCTCGGGGTTGTGTCTGTCTTTTGAGAGTCGTTTTTTCATCGATACCGCAAGGCAGCGATGATACCCAGAATGCCATGTAACGTGACTAGAGAGCAGAAATTGCAACAGTTTGAGAGAGAGAGAGAGAGAGAGAGAGAGAGAGAGAGAGAGAGAGAGAGAGAGAGAGAGAGAGAGAGAGAGAGAGAGAGAGAGAGAGAGAGAGAGAGAGAGAGAGAGAGAGAGAGAGAGAGAGAGAGAGAGAGAGAGAGAGAGCAAAAGAGGAAGTTAGGGAGAAATATTGACACAAAGATTAAGTGGATCTCCCCTGAATAACCAGTGGATAAAAATCACTATTGGCCCAAGGTGATCAACTCATCATTAGAGAAATATGCCATGTTTGGCACAGGAAAAATCTATGTTTCTAACTCACTGAGGGAGAATTAAAGAGGTATGCTGTTTTATTACATATTACATTTAAGGCACGAAGGATAGATGGGAACTGTTACAGGAATAACTACAATATATTTCTAACCAATTCTATGCAGTCCTCGCTGTTTCTGTATGAAGCACCTATCCTTCCTCTGTTTTATGATCTGCTAGTACCCTCTTGTCTTTACAGGTGGAATGTCAGTGCTGAAATTCTGCTCTCCCTTGAAGGACTTTAAGACAGTGTCTTTCCCTGTGTGAAGAGCGAGACCCCGATGAGTAGTTTTTGTGCCTCCCCTGCATTATACTGTCAGGAGGAATGTGATGTCAGAGAGCTGTGGCTCCCATTTGATGATGACTCACATCGGCATTGTTTTCTTTGAGCCTTTCCCCTAGCTTTGTGAATAAAAAATGTGCCACAATTGATGCTGAAAACCCCCCTGTCTTTTACATTTGAGACTGAGTTTGAGTGAGAGACTGTTGAGGGCCTTTAGACATTATGTAACTTAACGGAGTGTAAGTCTTTTTGTGTAAGTCCAACCGGTGTCATGTTCAATATATTTGGATCACGTTAATCGTTAAAACAGTGTAAGCGCTTGAATACCCTTCAGGAATCCTGATCACAGGAGTGTGCATTGTAACACTCAAATTCTTAGTATATGCAATATGACAGGGTGTTACAGAGAGGGAGCATCGATATGCTTAGCCACAGCTACAGACACTACAAGCCTCTTTAAGGTTGTCCTACTCAGTATTCCGCCCCACCGCAACCTCACAAGCGATTATAGACAAATTATACCGTGATACCATACTAATAATGTAAGGCAACCGAGAGAAGAATGGGGTTTTAAGATTAACACAATTTTGTTTTCATGCAGAACACCCAAGTCTCTCATTAAATTGCATAAGGTGACTTCTGAATATTTTTTTCATAAAATGACTGAATAAAAGTAAGGCTGAAATAACAATGACAAAATGACTGAGCAAGCAATTTCCACATCCTACCTCCAGCCATTACACCTACCTCCAGCCATTACACCTACCTCCAGCCATCACACCTACCTCCAGCCATCACACCTACCTCCAGCCATTACACCTACCTCCAGCCATCACACCTACCTCCAGCCATCACACCTACCTCCAGCCATTACACCTACCTCCAGCCATCACACCTACCTCCAGCCGTTACACCTACCTCCAGCCATTACACCTACCTCCAGCCATTATTCCTACCTCCAGCCATTACACCTACCTCCAGCCATTACACCCACCTCCAGCCATTACACCTATCACCTGCCATCACACCTACCTCCAGTCATTACACCTACCTCCAGCCATTACACATACCTCCAGCCATTACACCTACCTCCAGCCATTAGACCTACCTCCAGCCATTAAATGAATATACATTTGGAGTTATTATGCATTGGGAGCAAGTCCCATGAGGGAAACCGAGTCCTTCTGATTGCATATGTTAAGTCAATAGATGTATTAAATAAATGTAAAACAGTCAGAGTGCCAAACACAGTAATCCATTAGGGGTAATCACATGCAGTAAACACAGTAATCCATTAGGGGTAATCACATGCAGGTTGATGTTTAGTCATGAGCCTTGTTCTATAGGCAGAACTGAGCGATACATTTAATGAAAAGAAAAGGTTAGACATTAGGGTTAGCAGTGTGGTTAGGGTTAAGGTTAGAGTTAGGGTTAGCAGTGTGGTTAAGGTTAGGGTTAGCAGTGTGGTTAAGGTGATTTTATGACTTTGTGGCTGTGGTAGCTAGTGACCAGTGCAGAGCTGCCTCCAAAACATGATTTATGATGAAAAAACGCTAACCTGCTAATCACAGTCACCAGATAGTTTGTTTTCTCTGATATAATATAGCTGTACTCCACTGAGCTGGCCTGATGCAATGGAACCAATGGAAGAGTCAAAACCCACTGGGCACAGACATCAATTCACATCTATTCCAAGTTGGTTCAACGTAATTTTAATTGAAATGACGTGGAAACAATGTTGATTCAACCAGTGTGTACCCAGTGGGAAATGTGCCAACCCCGCCACATCTGGTACTACAGAAATACTATTTGAACCCAGGTCTGATACGCAGGCCTGTTATGATTGGCCCCAGCAGACCTAGCTACTCAGATTGTTGGGCTGGGATGCTTTACTGTGGTGTTAAAACAACATGTGGTGCATGTGATCAGTGCAACAGCATGTGGTTCGGTTCAGTTCCAGCATGTGATTGGGAAGTGATGGGCGTGGATGTGGAAAAGACATAACCCAACGATAACCATCCTGTCAGCATCCTCCTCCCCTTCAATGAGACGTTAACAGGGTAGAGAGAGAGAGAGCTGTGTGCGGAGTTCTGTGTTCACAGGGACGGTCTGAGGCAATCTGCCACCTATCAGCAAAACTGGCAGAGCGTTGCGTCCTGCTCAGCCCCAACACAAAGGGACGTCAGAATCAGAAAGCACCTGCTGGGAAGGATAGCAATGGCGGAGAGCCAGGCAGACATATGGATCTCATTCTGGAGACTAATGAAAACAGCCAGACGTAAATATCTGACAAAACGGACTGTGCCTCTGCAGCTCCGCAGTCACAGTAGATCCAAGCTGTCCCCCACTGCAGTGGATTTGACATTGACGTAAAGAAGTAAACCACAGAATTAAATCAAACACTGAAGAGAACACACTGTATTTAATCCACCTAAGATATTTTGAGTGGGAGGAGGAAGCTGGTTTAGGGGTGTAGCCAAGCCGCGTACTGTGGTAAAGTCATTTAATGTATAACGTGTCTTCCCAAAGGCGTAAACATCTCAACTCTAAGAAATGAGTAAACCGCTTTAGAAGGCATGGAGGTAAAGAAGCAGATGGCCAATTCTTTATATGAGGGATGGAGTATCTAAGGTGCTGTTGCCACAAACTTACGTCTATCTCAAGGCAACAGCTCACCGAACAAACTTTACCAAACAAACACTGATTTCTGTGGAAACTTACTCCTAGTTAGTTTTTAATTACTTCAATACCTTTGGGCACAAAGCTAACATATCTGTCAAAGAATCAACAGTCTTTTGAAAAGTAGGAACTGAGAGAGCACACTAATCCAACATAAAAGCAGAAACCTGAAAGGAAAAAGTCAGAGCACCTCCAATAGGCTAGCTGTAAATCATTTTCTAAGACCCCTGAAGTTCTGTGTTCACTTAAACGTAGATAGCTAACTATTAGAGCTCTTAGTGACCTTTTCGTGTCATCTTTTCCCTTATACCCTGTGCCACCTGTCCTCTCCTCCCTTCTCCAGGCAGTGGTGTTCCACCTGTCCTCTCCTCCCTTCTCCAGCCAGTGGTGTTCCACCTGTCCTCTCCTCCCTTCTCCAGGCAGTGGTGTTCCACCTGTCCTCTCCTCCCTTCTCCAGGTAGTGGTGTTCCACCTGTCCTCTCCTCCCTTCTCCAGGAAGTGGTGTTACAACTGTCCTCTCCTCCCTTCTCCAGGAAGTGGTGTTACAACTATCATCTCCTCCCTTCTCCAGGAAGTGGTGTTACAACTGTCCTCTCCTCCCTTCTCCAGGAAGTGGTGTTACAACTGTCCTCTCCTTCCTTCTCCAGGAAGTGGTGTTACAACTGTCCTCTCCTTCCTTCTCCAGGCAGTGGTGGTTCATAACAGTTGGCAAAGCAACAAATTGGTGCATTACTGCCACTGTCTGCCCCAACCTCTGTCCTTGGTGTGATTCATGGCTGGGCCTGACGGAGAATAGATATAGTATTGTTGTTTTATGTAGAACGCGTCATTCTGAGATATGACGTGATAAGCATAGAGATAATTGATTGCTTATCAATTCATAAGGTGACAAGTGGTTATTCATCAAACACTGTAAACAGTACAATGTGGCTGCCAACCCACTTAATGGATCATTATTCTGGAACGTCCATTATTACTTAGTCGAAGTCTACAGTATGCCAAACCACAATGTGGATCTAGAGAGGATGAGCTACACATTACGGATGTGCTAATAGGATTGATATGCAAAGTGCTGCAACTCACTTCACTAAACATTTCCGCTTGCTAAGGCAATTTCACAGGCAACGTGACAGAGCGGATTAACAGTCATCCTTTACTGGCAAAATTAATCACATCTTTCACCACACGTCTTCACTTCACCACATGCTACTAAGCACTGAAACATTGATGACGATCTCACGATTTCCCATTTTACGTCTAAAGTGTTAATTCCCAAAGAGGTCCAAGCTGTCCAATTTACCGGGCTCATGTTATCACGGGTGTAAAGACACCAATCCTTTCATTAGGGAAACCATCTCTGACGACGTTTCTAATTCATGTCAGTTAAATTATGATGTGATGTATATGTGGGTGCATTGTTCTTTCTAGCATTGCTAATGATCCACAGCCTTCAGCTAATCAGTCAATTAATCACCATCTCATGAATTTAATCTCTCACTTAGGCCCTGTTCTACATAATAGGTTTTAAACATTCAAACGTTCAATGTGATTATAAAAGAGGCTCATGGTTCCCTCTTAAAACTCCCAGAAGGCTAGTGTTATCCCATTGTGTTGTCCAAAATCTACCACCCTCCTTTCCTTCTCTCAGCACATCTATTTCCTTGTTTATACAATGAGCTCCAGAAGTATTGGGACAGTGAAATGTGTTGTTGTTGTTTTGGCTCTGTACTCCAGCACTTTGGATTTGAAATGGTACAGCGGCTGTCAGCTTTAATTTGAGGGTATTTTCATTCATATCAGGTGAACTGTTTAGAAATGACAGAACTTTTTGTACATAGTTCCCACATTTTAGGGGACCAAAAGTATTTGGACAAAATCACTTAGATGTGTATTAAAGTAGTCAAAAGTTTATTAATTTGTTTAGTATCGATGTATTTTTTGCCCAACAACAAGAAATAAACAAGAAACAGAGATAGGCAAAGTAAAAACAAAGATACTGTCTGAACAAAACATTACGTGCCACTGGAACAGTTGTAACAAACTTTCACAAAACACAAGCTTGCCAGAAAAAAAAATTTGGGGAATTTGTCAGAGCAGTAATTGTGTATTGATAGGAAAATCATAGGGGTTCACCAAGGGCCCGATTCCGACATTAATTACGCCTTTCCTACACACACCTTTCCTATGCACCTCTCAGATAGTTGGTATCCAGACTTACCTTAGACTCACTGAATACATTTCATTCAACCGCTGAAAACCCTCCCCCTTGCTGGATAACAGATTTTCTCATAGCAAAGGGTCTGAATACTTATGTAAATAAGGTATTTCTGTTTAAAAATTTTAATACATTGGCTACATTTCTAAAAACCTGTTTTCACATTGTCATTATGGGTTATTGTGTGTAGATTGATGAAGAAAATGTTTTATTTAATCAATTTTTGTATAAGGCTGTAGCATAACAAAATGTGGAAAAAGTGAAGGGGTTTGAATACTTTCCGAATGCACTGTATTTTGTAGCTCTGAGTATCTGTGTATCTCAACATACAGTCATGTGAAAAAGTAAGTACACCAAAGTTATGGATATGTAATCTTCACTTCAACACTATTGACAGATAAAGGTTACCCAATTTAAAAAATCACAAAAAAATTAAATGATTATAAACAAAAATGTATTTTCCTTATGGGGAAAAAGTTAGTACACCCCTACCTTTACCATCACATAAAATGGCTGAAGTTAGAATTAGGTACCAAAACAAGTGCAAATGATTAGAAAATCAATCAGGAGGGTCCAGCCTTCCATAAAGATAAGAAAATTGGTCTGGTTTGGTCTTAACCATATGGGTGTGTGGTAACACATCATTCAAAGATCAAAAGACCTACCCGAGGCCCTCAGAATAAATATTATTGATGCCCATGATCTGGGAGGGGTTACAAATCCATTTCCAAGCAATTCAAAGTACATCATTCCACTGTCCGAACAAAATTCCAGACCACTGGCAAACTACCTAGGACATGTCGTCCCACCAAAGTCAGCCCAAGATCTGACCGAAAGATGCTCATAGAAGTCTCTAAGAACCCCAGAGTAACATCAAGGGATCTACAGGCCTCTCTTGCCACAATCAATGTTGAAGTGCATGGGTACACTGTCAGAAAGAGACTGCACAAACTTGGCCTACATGGGAGGTCAGGAAGGAAGAATTTGTGTATTGATATTCTCTCAAAAAATAATATCAAGACAAAAGTTTGTGCAGTCTCTTTCTGACAGTGTACCCATGCAATTCAACAACTAATGTTTTCTAATCATTTGCACTTGTTTTGGTACACCTAATTCTAACTTTAGCCATTTCATGTGATGGTAAAAGTAGGGGTATTTTTGTTTGAATTGCATACTTTTTTGTGTATGATATGTTAAATTGGGTAACCTTTATGTGTCAATAGTGTTGAAGTGAAGATTACATATCCATCTGTCCAAATATGTAAAAAAAATAAAAAGTGATACATCTCTATTTTCACTTAATTTTGAAAACCAAATGATTTACGATGTTCACCAGTATGCTGACACTTCAATGTTAAACAACTTTGTGCAAGAGTAATTCAGGTACATTTGAAATGCTCCATGGTTCACATGCTACATAACATGATACGTTGAGTGACTACATAAATTGATATGCTGACACTTCAATGTTAAACAACGTTAAACAACGTACTTCTTTAGTATTTTAAGGTATATTTTAAATCCTGCATGCTGCATAACATGTAAATGCTACATAAATTGATATATTGATCTGTCAATGTGACAGGGTTAATGCGTGATTGGTTCTCTTTCTATACGGCCGTCTATACAGTGACAGATAGGTTGACCTATTGTGACAGAATGTATGACAGAAAGTTAATCCTCACGGCTGTCGAATGTGACAACTTGACAGTGTGATGACTGATGCTCCAATCACAATTGAAGGAGACATTTCTGCCCAATTAACTCCTTTCACTCCCCCCTGTTCTGTTCCGTGCTAATATTTAGACATTGGTGTGTTATTTATGGACAATGCGAGCAAGTGACGTGTGGCTGGCGCCTGCTGGCACTGTTTAGCACCCAGCATCCATTATATTTTACAGAGTGCAGTAACCTCACGCACCTTGAAACATCGTTCAACAGAGTCAGAGAGGAAACCTGATACCTAATTGATAGTGTATTCTGTAAATGAACTAACGTTCTCTGTAGGATGGGTGAATGTTCCGTCTTTATTGACTGACATTGAGACTTCCGTTTTTATTGAGAATAAATGTTTTCTCCTGTCTGTTAGACATAGACATATCCTATCTATTTCACTTGTATTGAGAAGTCTATTCTATTATAAGTGGCGCAGCAGTCTAAGGCACTACATCTCAGTGCTAGAGGCGTCACTACAGACAACCTGGTTCGTAACCAGGCTGTATCACAACTGGCTGTGATTGGGAGTCCCATAGGGTGGCGCACAATTGGCCCACCATTGTTCGAGTTTGGCCGGTGTTGGGCGTCATTGTAAATAAGAATTTGTTCTTAACTGACTTGCCTAGTTAAATAAAGGTTAAATAGAGGTTAAATAAAGTTTTTAAAAAAACATTTTGTACCCACTTCTGTACCCACCAAGTCTTCAGGTACTCCCTGTTACAGTGAGATAGGGATGACAGGCGGTCTAAAACGGCCCTGAGTGGTGCACTATATTCCTCCTTCCCTAAAGTGAAACAGACAAGACTACAGCTTAACCACACTGACACATTGCCTGGCTCTTGGCATGAGAACGGCCTGCTGCCTTTGGCAATGAGCGCAGAGTTATATAGTCCAGTTATGCTGACAGTTCTCCCTCTCTCTCTCTCTCTCTCCCTCCCTTCTCCCTCTCTCTCTCTCCCTCCCTCCCTTCCCCGCTCTTGTTTTCTCCCCCAGGCAGTGGTTTGGCCGGCACGTGGCAGAGGGGGGAGAGGATGCTGCGTCTCTGGCCCAGTGTGAGAACCTCCCCCTGGGGAAGCCGGCATTGAACTCAGGGCCCTATGGGCCGCTGATCCCCCTCCCGTGTCTCTGTGATTTATGGCTACTGGGGATCTGGCCACTGCAGAATCCTTTCTGGCTTTCACATTCACAAACACACACACACTGCACCACTGGACAGAGCCACCTACACTGCACCCTCGTGCAAAGGGTTGCCCCATAGTGATTCCACCACACACTGAGCAACAGAATCTCTCTCAGCCTCCACACACATTGAGGCACTGTGCCACACACACTGAGGGACTGAGCCACACTGCTTTTCTCTGGCCGATACAACCTCCCATTGCACCACTGTGTCCTACACACTCCCTCACACACCCCTCTGTGTATCCTCCACTCCACCTCAGTGTGTGAATTAGCATCCCAGTATGAGTCATGGGCCGCCAGCCTAAGAGGCGCCTGCTTTACTAGCAGAGGTGGATCAATGGAACTGCGCTGAGTGATGAGATGATGTTCCTGCGTTCGCATGGCTTGAGAAAAATCCCCTGACAGCAGCACTGCAAAGACTGACCCCCCCTGACATCACTCCTTTTACTCCCTGGACGGACTCTCCCTGGACGGACGCTCCCTGGACGGACTCTCCCTGGACGGACTCTCCCTGGACGGACGCTCCCTGGACGGACTCTCCCTGGACGGACGCTCCCTGGACTGACTCTCCTGGACTGATTCTCACTGGACTAACTCTCACTGGACTAACTCTCACTGGACTAACTCTCACTGGACTGCCTCTCAATGGACTGACTATGACTCACTTGTGTCCCCCAGGGATGCCCGTTATCCCCCTTTGACATTTACTTTTTCGACACAGCCATGTCCCTTTTTCTGAACCCGTTCTTTTTCTAAACTCTGAAGCCGTGGACTGGAGGTGAGAACCAGCGGGCGTTCCGGTCCTCACCATGGTGTTGCCACCCCCGGACAAACGCCATGTGTGCCTGACCACAATCGTCATCATGACCAGCATGGCCTTCATGGACGCCTACCTGGTGGAGCAGAACCAGGGGCCCAGGAAGATTGGCGTATGCATCATTGTGCTGGTCGGGGACATCTGCTTCCTCATCGTGCTGCGCTACGTGGCCGTGTGGGTGGGTGCAGAGGTGCGCACGGCCCGCCGCGGCTACGCAATGATCCTCTGGTTCCTCTACATTTTTGTGCTGGAGATCAAGCTCTACTTCGTCTTCCAGAACTGCAAGGCCGATAGGAAGTCCTTGGAGACGGTGGCCCGGAAAGCCTTGACTCTGCTACTATCCGTGTGCGTCCCGGGGCTTTACTTGGTTCTAGTGGCTCTGGACAGCATGGAGTATGTGAGGACCTTCAGGAAGAAGGAGGACATGCGAGGGAGGCTCTTCTGGGTGGCTCTAGATCTTCTTGATCTTCTGGACATCCAGGCCAACCTGTGGGAGCCTCAGCGGACCGGTCTGCCCATCTGGGCCGAGGGACTGATGTTCTTCTACTGCTACGTCCTCCTCCTCACCCTGCCCTGCGTCTCACTCAGCGAGATCTCCACGCAAGGGGAGCACGTGTCGCCCCAGAAAATGATGCTCTACCCTGTCCTCAGTCTGATCACCATCAACGTGGTCACAATCCTTATCCGCGGGGTCAACATGGTGCTGTTCCAGGACAGTAGAGTCTCCACCATCTTCGTTGGCAAGAACGTGGTGGCGATCGCCACGAAGGCGTCCACCTTCCTGGAGTACCGGCGTCAGGTGAAGGAGTTCCCTCAACCGCAGAACGCCATGGCGTTGGAGCTGCAGCAGAACTCTGTGGGCCACAGACATACGCCCCACACGTCGCACTCGCAGCCGCTGGCCAACTCCACCAACCTGCCCCACGAACCCTCACCAGCGCACAACATCGACACATGACTGCCAGCACTGGACTGTCTGGACACCAGTGTAGCCTCTCCACCGTTGCCGTCGGTGACTAACTAAAACAGAACTTCTGGTGTGACTGGTTCTATCTATCTGTCCAGTCTCTGAGAGTTTGGTGTTAAGTGAGATGTGGGTTCCATGACAGGATTCTTCTGCCTATCAAGCCCACTTGAACAACAGAGGATATAACAACCAGAGGGATATTTTCAGCCTCTGTCTGCCTGTCTGTCTGTTGGAGAAGGATAAAGATTCACCTTCTTGATTCTGACAGGAGGGAACTGATGTGGTTTTTATTGAATTGTTTTTAAATGAACAGTTTTATTCTGCAACTCAGTGATGTATGTTGTGTAACAGTAAATTGGCCAATTTGTTCCTCCCTGTAGTCCTCCCTTTCTTTGTAGTCCTTAAAAAGGAGGCATACCACTTGCCCTACAGAGGCACTCAGTTGAAGTGGAGAAAGAGAGGATGGAGAGGAGAGGAGAGGAGAGGAGAGGAGAGGAGAGGAGAGGAGAGGAGAGGAGAGGAGAGGAGAGGAGAGGAGAGGAGAGGAGAGGAGAGGAGAGGAGAAAGGGTGGGAGTAGAAGGGTGTGGTTGAGCTCTGGGGAAGGGTGGCAGTAGAAGAGTGAAATTCAGCCTCTGCTTGGTTCTGCTGAGAAATGAGCTATCTGGAGGCAGCTGCCTCGGTCAGTGTGACGCTTTACGACCAAAGGGTCTGCTGCCTCGGTCAGTATGACGCTTTACGACCAAACGGTCTGCTGCCTCGGTCAGTGTGACGCTTTACGACCAAATGGTCTGCTGCCTCGGTCAGTGACGCTTCATGACCAAATGGTCTGCTGCCTCGGTCAGTGACGCTTCATGACCAAATGGTCTGCTGCCTCGGTCAGTGACGCTTCATGACCAAATTGTCTGCTGCCTCGGTCAGTGTGGCGCTTTACGACCAAATCTCTGCTAAAAGCACAAGAGCTCAGCACTATACACTCTACTTGAGGCAGCCGTCAACCGTGTGTGTTATTCTGCGTGTGCATGTGTGTGTGTGCTAATGTGTGTTGGTGTGTGTACACGTGTGGGGTACTCGTGTAAAACTCAAGTTCAAGTTTTATTGTCACATGCACAAGTACAGTGAAATGCTTAACTTGCCAGCTCTACCCAGCAGTGCTGTAATCAGTATCAAAATAGTATTACTAATAAAAAATGAAAATAATGATAGTATTACAGTTTTTCCCAATTGAATACACACTTTTCTCTGAATAATACCCCAATACCCCTAAACTGTTAACACAATGCCCATTATAAAAAGTCACATCACTAAAACCTTACACACACAGGGAAAAATGAAATTCAAATCAAATAATCGGGTCAGAATCATGCACACGTACATCATATCTGTTTCTCACACTGATCGTGAAGAAAACACTGTGTTTAGAGAAATAAAACTCTCTCATCAAAATGGAAGAGTCATGTAGGGAAACTAAAAGAATCCACCAACACAGCCAGTAAAGAATAACTTTATTTCACATAAAGTATGATCCTGACCAGCCACAAATTATACATGGATTCATACATAACACATACATTTGATATCATCAAGCAACAAATAGAAACCACAGAAAGCTCAGGCATTGTCCTGCCTGTCATGTTGATTTGGCCACAAGTTTTCATCCACCTCACAAATGATGTGTTCCCTGGCCAAGCAGCGGGGGAAAAAGCGCCTAGCATGGCGGATCCATCCTTGGCATTTCTCTGCAGTGATATCGCCGCAGGCCTCCTCCATTTCCTGGAGAACACTCACTTGCTGATACGGGTTCCGATCAAACACCTTCCATCTCCAAGCTGAGAAATATTCCTCAATTGGATTGAGGAAGGGGGAGCATGGTGGAAGGAAAATCATTTGGACCTAGGGGTGGTTGGTGAACCATTCTTGGATTAGGGCTGCACGGTGGAAGCTCACAATGTCCCATATGACAGTATAAGTAGTGTGGCCTGGGGCCTTATGTTGTCTCTCTGGGGGTGGGAAAAAAAAGTCATACACAGCATCAAAAACACCAGAAGGAGTGCTGTGTTGTAAGGGCCAAATGTGACATGGTGATGGACAACCCCCATGCTGACCTGATAGCAGCACACATGGTGATTTTTCCACCTCTTTGGCCAGGGACCTCCCCCCTTTCTCGGTGGCCAATGATGTTTCTTTCGCAGCGCCGCCTCCTGGTCAGATTGAATCCTCCCTCGTCGACATAGATGAACTCAGTGATTGGAACATGGTGCATTAATGTACTTCCTGTACCTTTGTCTCTGCCGAGCGCACAATAGTACTGTCAACAGATTCATACTCACTTGCACATAGAAGTAGCGCATCTCTTTCACACGATCGGAGATCCTCTCAAATGGTACAGGATATATTAGCTTCATCCTCGTCCTGTGCCTTCTCAGCAAACGATCAATAGTCGATATTGAAACACTGTATGTTCTGAAACATCCCATTGTCCTCTATTATACGCGTTTGGATTTCTCTGAATCTAATTATTTGCATTATTTGCCAACACCATGTTGACTATTTCAGCCTCTTGTTCTTGGGTGAAGAGACGGTTTCTCCCAGCAGCAGGTGGTCTTCTCTCAACCCTGTATGCAAACAATACAATGTCATGTGCAAACATGCAGTACTCTTGTTGATATTCGAAAGCCAAATACTGTGCATGGTCAATTCATACCCACTCCCCGGTTCGTAGTCCTGATGATTCCTGCCACAGTAAAGCGCCTCAAATTGGGTTGGACTCGCTGCCCAGCTTCCCGCATACTCATCCTATGGTTGATTACACTATCAACCAGTGTGGCTCTTATTTCATTTGAAATATTCCCTGGCCTTCCTCGTCCTCGTCCTCGATGTCTTCCCCTACCTCTCTGGTGGACAATTTGGTTCATTGGGTTTGCACAGGTGAAGTGTGTTGTAGGGATTAGCACTTTGAGTTTTGTCTGGTGACTCATGTATTCTCATAAATGGCACAGGTGTTTTCTCAATGGCAATTGTGCTCACACATTGAGAGTTGTGTGTAGTGCTTTGCAACATGAGGCACCTGGAATCGCTAATTGAGTTGAAGCAAGTAGAATGTGTGCTTGGTTCCTCAGAAATTGTTTCTTGGTTCTGGGACACTGTGTATGCTTTCGGTCACAGTGTATAAACTATCAAAACTATGAAATAACACATATTTCTAAGATTCTTCAAAGTAGCCATCCTTTGGTTTGATGACAGCTTTGCACACTCTTGGCATTCTCTCAACCAGTTTCATGAGGTAGTCACCTGGAATTCATTTCAATTAACAGGTATGCCTTGTTAAAAGTTAATTTGTGGAATTTCTTTCCTTCTTAATGCGTTTGAGCCAATTAATTGTGTTGTGATAAGGTAGGGATGGTATACAGAAGATAGCACTATTTGGTAAAAGACCAAGTCCATATTGTGGCAAGAACAGCTCAAATAAGCAAAGAGAAATGACAGTCCATCAATACTTTAAGACATGAAGGTCAGTCAATCCTGAACATTCAAGAATTTTGAAGGTTTCTTCAAGTGCAGTCGCAAAAACCATCAAGCGCTATGATGAAACTGCCTCTCATGAGGACCCCCACAGGAAAGGAAGACCCAGAGTTACCTCTGCTGCAGAGGATAAGTTAATTAGAGTTACCAGCTTTAGAAATTGCAGCCCAAATAAATGCTTCTCAGAGTTCAACACACACATCTCAACACCAACTGTTCAGAGAAGACTGTGTGAATCAGGCCTTCATGGTCAAATTGCTGCAAAGAAACCACTACTAAAGGACACCAATAAAAAGAAGAGATTTTCTTGGGCCAAGAATCACGAGCAATGGACATTAGACCGGTGGAAATCTGTCCTTTGGTCTGATGAGTCCAAAATTGAGATATTTGTCTTTATGAGACACAGAGTATGTGAACGGATGATCTCCTCATATGTGGTTCCCACCGTGAAGCATGGAGGAGGAAGGGTGATGGTGTGGTGGTGCATCGCTGGTGACACTGTTGGTGATTTATTTAGAATTCAAGGCACACTTAACCAGCATACTACCACACCATTCTGCAGCGATACGCCATCCCATCCGGTTTGGATGTGTGAGTGTGTTAGTGTGAGTGTGTTAGTGTGTTAGTGGGAGTGTGTTTGTGTGAGTGTGATTGTGAGTGTGTTAGTGTGAGTGTGAGTGTGTTAGTGTGAGTGTGTTAGTGTGTGTGTGAGTGTGTGAGTGTGAGTGTATGAGTGTGTGAGTGTGATTGTGAGTGTGTTAGTGTGTGTGTGTGAGTGTGTTAGTGTGAGTGTACGAGTGTGTGAGTGTGTTAGTGTGAGTGTATGAGTGTGAGTGTGTTAGTGTGAGTGTGTTAGTGTTAGTGTGAGTGTGAGTGACAGTGTAGGTGTGATTTGGATGGACTGTAGTGTGTGTGGCTGAAAAATTGTTGTGAAAGAAACCTTACTGTACTTTCCTCCACTAGTAAGCCTTGAAGTCAGAGAATGCAGAGAGCAGACAACCTCATTGACAAACGTTAAAATGTACAATCCAACCTGAAAACTATTTCTACTTAATTGATGAAATGAGTAGTAAAGTATTATTATTACTATAACCACATGTACATTCTTTACTAAATGTGTATGTTGGAAGCCAGTGATGTTTTAATAAAAGTATTCAAAGAATGTGAGAGCTTTGTCTCTGATTCAGAGGCTACATGGAATGTTGTGTTGTAGTACTTAGCATTGTAGCAGTACTTAGCACTGTAGCATTATACAGAAGAGGAATGTTCTGTTCTGTATTTTTTACAAAAGCACTATTTTTGATTTCTCGGTTTTCTCTTGTCTCAACTCTTCCATGGTGGTTGGTGAGCTATGTGCTGTTGCCATGGAAACATTGTTTCATTGGCCAACCCTGGCATTATGGAAGGAAAAGAAAAGTTCAACCACATGAACAATGTACTACTGCGTACCCAGAATGACTCATGCAAAGATCAATCACAGGTACCAGCACTCTGAGACACACTGGAGAATAATTTTAACCTACCATAATAATGCACACACACACAGACAGAGACAGAGACAAAGAGAGAGACAAAGAGAGAGAGAGAGAGAGAGACAGAGACAGAGACAGAGAGACAGAGACAGAGAGAGAGACAGAGAGAGAGACAAAGAGAGAGACAGAGACAGAGAGAGAGAGAGAGAGAGAGAGAGAGAGAGAGAGGGAGCACCTGATGACACCAAATGGAAGAATGTCAATTCTCTTTTTAGCAGTGCCCTTTCAAATGTAGACTTTTCTTTAAGTTTAGAGGAAACAAGCCAGGCTATCGTTGTGAAGATCACTGGCCGTACTAGATGGTATAAATATGGGTTTGTTACATCTAAGCCATGCTCTCAGTGGGCCTCTATCTCACGACCCAGCTGTCCCAATAAGACACCACCCAGTGTTAGATTAACACTTTTGTTTGAATAAATCTTGCCAGCCCAGTGGATAAAGGAGAGAAAGTAAATGGCAAACAGGCGAATATGAATAAATTATCTGTAGCCGCCTCAGCAGGAGCTCACCTTAGCGAGACCCCTTCGCAGCGTCAGACACATTCATAAATCAACTAGAGCTTGTGCATCAGGAAGTTAATTGTGCTCCCTCTATACGTAATAGGGTCGCGAAAGCACTTTCCTCACCCCACCTACCTGTGATTTATATGAAATATTACATTTTGACAACATTAATTCAGAATGGCGTGCATAGAGGCGAGGGAGGAGCCTCAGGAGAGTGAGTGGATGTTGACCAACCTAAGGGACTGCTGACTCTACGGTTTATCTGATCTCCACGTGGCTGCTCTCTCCTCTGCTTTACTACGCCACAAACTCTCTAATCACTTAGCTAGCCAGCTAGCTGCCCTGAGCACAATACCACTTCCCATCTATATGGATATACAGGTACTGGAGCTCTGCCTCTGGTGGGTACATGTCATTCACACCTTCGCCACTAGAGGCTTCGTCAAGAACAAGAGGGAGAGTTGTTTATCCCAAATGGCACTCTATTGCCTTTATCATGCACTACTTTTGACCAGGGCCCATAGGGGTTGAACAAGACTTAATTATTACTTTTCAATATATATGTGTTATATATGTGTTAAATATGTGTTAAAACGTACACTGGGGGCCAAAAGTTTGGAATATTACTAATTCAAAGGTTTTTCTTTATTTGCACTATTTTTTACATTGTAGAATAAAAGTCAAGACATAACACATATGGAATGATGTAGTAACCAAAAAAGTGTTAAACAAATCAAAATATATTTTTTATTTGAGTAGCTACCATTTGCCTTGATGACAGCTTTGCACACTCATGGCATTCTCTCAACCAGCTTCACGAGGACCGCCACAGGAATGGAAGACCCAGAAATACCTCATTTGAGTTACCAGCCTCAGAAATTGCAGCCCAAATAAATGCTTCACAGAGTTCAAGTAACAGACACATCTCAACATCAACTGTTCAGAGGAGACTGCGTGAATCAGGCCTTCATGGTCGAATTGCTGCAAAGAAACCACTACCAAAGAAGAGACTTGTTTGGGCCAAGAAACACGAGCAATGGACAATAGACCAGTGGAAATTTGTCCTTTGGTCTGGTTTTTGGTTCCAACCTCAAACAAATGTACATGGTTTGGGATGAGTCAGACCGCAGTGAAGGAAAAGCAGCCAGCAAGTGCTCAGCATATGTGGGAACTCCTTCAAGACTGATGGAAAAGCATTCCAGGTGAAGCTGGTTGAGAGAATGCCAAGAGTGTGAAAAGCTGTCATCAAGGCAAAGGGTGGCTACTTGAAGAATGTCACGATCTGGAAGGAAGTGAGACCAAGGCGCAGCGCTGTAGGTAGTCGGCATCTTTTATTATCAAACTTTCAAGAAAACAAATAAAGAGAACCAGCGCAAACGTAACCTGTGTAACACGAAGCATACACAAACAATAACCCACAAATACGTTGGGAAACACAACAACTTAAATATGGCCCCCAGTTAGAGACCATGCTTAGCAGCTGCCGCTAATTGGGGACCAAACACCAATCCCCGCCACACTGTCAGGCCCTGACAAAGAATCTCAAATATAAAATATATTTTGATTTGTTTAACACTTTTATTGGTTACTACATGATTCCATATGTGTTATGTCATAGTTTTGATGTCTTGGCTTTTATTCTACAATGTAAAAAAATAGTGCAAATAAAGAAAAACCCTTGAATGAGTAATATTCCAAACCTTTGGCCCCCAGTGTAGGTGTATCTTTTGTATTTGTAAAACTTTCTTGGGTGATATGAAAGCAGAGTTTCTGAGGTTTCCAAAATTCTATTTTCACGCAAGGATTATTAGACAAAGCATTGGGACTGTTGTAGGCCTACACATTGGCTGCACTGTGGTCAGTAGTTTGAATGAAAATGACTAGGGATGGCCCATTGGATTCTCAAGCTCTAGACACAACCCAGCAACACTCTCCATTAGAATATGAAACTAAACAAAACAGTGTTGATAGGTCTATCTCTAAAGTAGTAAACCACTTTGTCTGAATTATGGATCATATCATGACAGTGCCAAAAAATCCATTGAGACCTATGCCATCCATTCAGGCCTCTCTCTCCCAAATTCAGTTTTTGCCTTGCCATTTCTCTCTCTCTCTCTCTCTCTCTCTCTCTCTTTAAGAGAGAGTCAAAGACACAATGCTCTGAGCACACAATTCATTCATCTATATTTCAGCAGCAAATGTATACCTTGGACCCTGGCCAACACTTAGGCGCCTGTGTGCTTGGTCATGACTGATGTGTATGACCCTATTAAACCGAACAAAACGCGAAGCGTACTACCAGCATCCTGCCCGGACATCCCATCTAACCGCTGGGGTTCATGGTGCAATCGTTGTCCCTATACTAGGACGGTTGCTGCTCAATATGTGGTATTTGGTGTTGTAAACAACAGCCAACTTTCCGGGCCATAGATATGTCTTATATTGTCCGGAAAGCTCAAATTCTTGTTAATCTAACTGCATTGTCCAATTTACAGCTAAAAAATACCATGCTATTGTTTGAGGATAGTACACAACAACAAAACACTTTTACCACAGCAACTGGTTTGGTACATTCACCTCTGAAGGTAAATAATGTACTTACATTCTGTAATCTTGCTCTGATTTGTCATCCTGAGGGTCCCAGAGATAAAATGTAGTGTAGTTTTGTTTGAAAAATCTATTTTTATAATCAAATGTAGGAACTGGGTTCTACAGTTTGACCTCTGGCTCCACACCCACCCAGCCCGGCCATCTAGATGTGTGAAAGTTAGTGTCATTTCTGTAGGGAAGGTAATGATCCATCATGTATGACATTCCTGGGAGTGTGCTAACTTAAATGTTGTATTACCATAGCATTTTTGTATACTCTCTATAGTTATGTAATTGAAAACCAATTGAGCACATTTTGTAAAACTCCTGGCAGACTTGATACAAAATATTGTGTAAGGGTGTGGT
Source organism: Thymallus thymallus (assembly GCA_023634145.1). Taxonomy (NCBI): domain Eukaryota; kingdom Metazoa; phylum Chordata; class Actinopteri; order Salmoniformes; family Salmonidae; genus Thymallus; species Thymallus thymallus. The sequence goes on from CM042412.1 coordinate 6,286,272, forward strand.
TCTTCACTGGATCAGTCTGAAACTTTGCAGACACACTGCCGCCATCTGGTGGACAACATCTAAATTACATATAGAATCCTACATCACTGTCTGGCCTTTCTCTTGCATTTCAAAGCTGATGCAACAAAACAATTATAAAAAACTCATGTTTTTTTGTTTGTATTATCTTTTACCAGATCTAAGATAAACATTCTCCTACATTAATTTCACATTTCCACAATCTTCAAAGTGTTTCCTTTCAAATGATATCAAGAATATGCATATTCTTGCTTCAGGTCCTGAGCTACAGGCAGTTAGATCTGGGTATGTCATTTTAGCTAACCCTAACCCTTTTCCTAACCTTAATCTAACTATCCTAACCTGCTACAAAAAGTCAATTTTGACATAAGTGGTATTCTATCTAGTCAAAACCGCTAGGGAGTGGCCAGAGCGGAGCCCAGAGCCTATGCACATCTCAAGGAACCATGGTACATGTTTTTGTTCCAAAACGTTATAAAACGTTTTCTGTTCCATACCCTAACATAAACGACCCTGGAGAGTCACACTGCAGTCTCTGAAAGTCTATTAATTCAGTGCTATGGTAATTTCTCCCTGCATGTGGGATCTAAATGCTAAAATCAGAATGTCATAAACACAAATAAGAATTAATATGATGGTGTGTGTCTCTGGAAATCTATCTTGAAATAAATCTGCTTTTCAAAATGGGTGACACAATCGCTGACCTCAACTTTTTTGCTATTGCTTTTTAATGTAATCTAAATGCAAGGTTCCCAGACACTTTTAGAAGGCACATTAAAAGGAACAGGCTACCCAGACACATCACTCCAGCCAAACACCACACCCCTGCTAACGTTTCTTCTCCACGATGAGTCTGGTGTCGCGTTCCCCTGACGTTGCATTGAATCAACCAATGGTTGCTCAGATGTTGCATTGCGACAAGCAATGGTTGCTGCCTCGTCATTATCTGTGACAGGCACAAGATTGCTATAACATACTGTATGTTGTTAGCTGATATGTAAAATACGTATTCAGGCTTTGTAAGATCTGTCATGCGTCAGAAAAGTCTGAGCAGGGGAACACGACCTGAATATGGACACCTCCCGATTGCTTCTCGAATGAGAACACATTCAAACCGTTCTGATTGGTCCCAGAAACAAATGGGTTTGGCCAGAGTCAGAACACATGTAGGTAAAGCGGCGTTTCGGAAATAGTAATTGGCTTTGATACTCTGATTGATTAGAGACAATCCAATCGCTAATGACTTGTTTTATACAACGCCCCTCACTTTGATGTCAGCAGAAAGGACTTCTAGCACGGCAGTCTGACTGAATGGATTGGCAGAAAGGACTTCTAGCACGGCAGTCTGACTGAATGGATCGGCAGAAAGGACTTCTAGCACAGCAGTCTGTCTGAATGGATCGGCAGAAAGGATTTCTAGCACGGCGGTCTGTCTGAATGGATCGGCAGAAAGGACTTCTAGCACGGCAGTCTGTCTGAATGGATCGGCAGAAAGGATTTCTAGCACGGTAGTCTGTCTGAATGGATCGGCAGAAAGGACTTCTAGGATGGCAGTCTGACAATGTATGTACCGATAGAGCTGGAGTCATCAGGCAAATTCAGACCCAGAGACACTTAGGAGATTTCGGAGGTAGTCGAGGGACATTTCCATTGACATTTTAGTAATTTAGCAGACACTCTTATCCAGAGTGACTTAAAGGAGAAATTAGGGTTGAGTGCCTTGCTCAAGGGCACATCCAAATTCTTCACCTAGTCACCTCAGGGATTTCAACCAGTGACCTTTCAGTTAATGGCTCAACACTCTCAAACGCTAGGCTACACATCAGGACCTTGAAGGTAGCCAGAAAGAGTACCTTTCAGAATACTCAGTAAGATATTGGAGGTACCGGTATTAGAGGAACAGATATTGGAGGAACAGATATTGGAGGAACAGTTTATTTGAACATCAGAAAAAAATAGATAGTTCAAAGTCTGTTCTGTAAAATCCTTTTTTGGGTTGACATTTACAATCTGTTCCAGACGAATCCATATTGAGCTTCAGATTTATATAAAACCATAAATATACTTAACACAAGGTGTCCTTTAGAAAAGAAACATCTGGATTGAGGAAAGATTTAAACCATATCAAATCAAATGTATTTATAAAGCCCTTTTTACATCAGCCGATGTCACAAAGTGCTATACAGAAACCCAGCCTAAAACCCCAAAGAGCAAGCAATGCAGATGTAGAAGCACGGTGGCTCCCTAGAAAGGCAAAAACCTAGGAAGAAACCTAGAGAGGAACCAGGCTCTGAGGGGTGGCCTGTCCTCTTCAAGGTGGCACGTCCAATGAACAAGTCAGGGTTCCATAACCATAGGCAGAAGAGTTGAAACCGGTGCAGCAGCACGACCAAGTGGACTGGGGACAGCTAGGAGTCATCAGGGCAGGTGGTCCTGAAGCATGGTCCTAAGGCTCAGGTCCTCCGGGAGGGGAGGTAGAGTGGGAGAGAGAGAGAATTAGAGGGAGCATACTTAAATTCACACAAGACACCGGATAATAACATCAGATTTAACAAACTGACCCTAGCCCCCCAGCACTGCCAAAGCACAGCCCACACACCAATGGAGGGATATCAACAACCATCAACTTACTACCCTGAGACAAGGCTGAGTATAGCCCACGAAAGATACCCTCCACTGCACAAGCCTGAGTGGGCGACAAACCGGACAGGAAGTGACACACCCCTCCTAGGGATGGCATGGAAAGCACCCGCAAGCCAGTGACTCAGCCCCCGTAATAGGGTCAAAGAATCCCAATGGAGAGACAGGAACCGGCCAGGCAGAGACAGCAAGGGTGGTTTGTCGTTTCTAGCAGCCGTGTTTAGCACTAATTGAAGTTTATTTAGTGCTTTATCCGGGTAGCCAGAGAGTGGAGCATTGCAGTAATTTAATCTAGAAGTGACAAATGCATAGATTATCTTTTCTGCATCATTTTTGGACAACAAATGCCTGATTTTTGCAATGTTACGAAGATGGAAAAAAGCTGTCCTTGAAATATTCTTGATATGTTTGTTAAAAGATAGATCAGGGTCCAGAGTAACACCAAGGTCCTTCATAGTTTTTTGGGGGAAGACTGTACAACCATCAATATTAATTATCAGATCCGAAAGCAGATCTCTTTGTTTCTTGGGACCTAGAACTAGCATCTCTCTTTCGTCAGAATTTAAAAGTAAAACATTTGCCGCCATCCACTTCTTTATGTCTGAAACATACATTTTGGGGCATCACCATGTTTCATCAAAATGTACAGCTGTGTGTCGTCCGCATAGCAATGGAAGTTAACATTATGTTCCCGAATGACATCACCAAGAGGTCAAATATATAGTGAAAACAATAGTGGCCCTAAAACGGAACCTGGTAAACAGTGTATAATCGCTGGATGATTCTTATTAAGTCTAATATTGCGGGTAATGGAGTCGCCAATGACTAGGGTTTTCAATTTGTCAGAGCTAATGGTGGGAGGCTTCGGTGGCTCAGACCCTGTAACGGGTGGAGGAGAGACCTGAGAAGTCTCTGGCTCCGACTCGTTGCTTAATGGGGAGAACCGGTTGAAAGTTTCTGTCGGCTGAATGAGCGACACCGGTTGAGCATGCCGACTGCATTTGTTTCCAGAAGCCCTGAGAAAACTGTCCGGCTGCGGGGACTGTGTGAGGGGATTTAAACTACTATCTGTAATTACTGGTGGCACAGAGAAACTTTCCTACACATGCCAACTTTCCTAATGTTACTACTTAGCTTCAACAAAGCTGTGAGAAATATGCTGTGAGAAAAAAAAAAAATCTAAATATATTTACATATATTTCATTTTGTTAAACAGATACCTGGAAGTTATGTTACACTTTCCCTTTATTTTGGTGACATTATCACAAGGTAAAACCAAGGAGGTAACATTGACATTACACAGTGTACTTTGCGTGCCGGAAACAGCCGTCCAGTATGCCCACCATCCATCACTTTGAGCAGAGCAATTTGCAGAAACAGCTGGACCATGTGAAAAATACCACAGAACAAACAAAAACTAAATGTCCAAAAAATTACTACCACAGAGAACAAACAATTTTCTCCAGAAGAACAGTTGGACTACTAAACTTCTAAACTGTCTAGGCCATTCTCTCAGGATTTGGACGGGCAAAGAGTGAGATATTCATGAGATAAAACAGTCAAAGAGTGAGATATTCATGAGATAAAGCAGTCCAAACGGAACGCTTGTTAGGGGCCTTTGAGAAGAAGAGGATCTTCAGAGCACAAGACCACGGTTGAGAGATGAGGGGACGAGAGAGAGAGAGAGAGAGAGAGAGAGAGAGAGAGAGAGAGAGAGAGAGAGAGAGAGCGCTTGCCAACAGGCTCTCATTAGAGGAAGACGCATTATTGGCCACATGGGGCCATACATGCTGCTAGATCCAGATGGCCAGATCCTTGACGTGATGCGCGTGGATGGACCAGGAGATGGTCACACATCTTGGAGAATTGTGTAGAAAGTTTTTCAGATTTAAGAAAGTTAATATTGAAATCGAAAGGCAGTTTTGATGGAAATGGAGCCATGCATTAGCATTACAGTTTCACTTAAAGGGATTGTCCACCCATGTTACAAAATTATACAGTGGTTTCCTTACCCTATAAGCAGTCTATGGACGAGACATGGCTTGCCATTTTATCTTGTCCATAGACTGCTTACAGGTTATGAAAGACAACGTCATTGTATAATTCAGGTTAACTATCCCTTTTAGTGAAACAAATAGTCTGCCAAAACAAAAAATATATATTTACATTTGTTAGTGTAAATCAATTGAAGTACAGTCGTGGCCAAAAGTTTTGAGATTGACACAAGTATTGGTGTTTGCTGCCTCGGTGTTGATGATGGCAAATTAACATATACTCCAGAATGTCATGAGTGATCAGATGAATTGCAATTAATTCCAAAGTCCCTATTTGCCATGAAAATGAACTTAATCCCCCAAAAACATTTCCACTGCATTTCAGCCCTGCCACAAAAGGACCAGCTGCCATCATGTCAGTGATTGTCTTGTTAACACAGGTGAGAGTGTTGACGAGGACAAGGCTGGAGATCACTCTGTCATGCTGATTGAGTTAGAATAACAGACTGGAAGCTTTAAAAGGAGTGGTGCTTGAAATCATTGTTCTTCCTCTGTCATCCATGGTTACCCGCAAGGAAACACGTGCCGTCATCATTGCTTTGCACAAAAAGGGCTTCACAGGCAAGGATATTCCTGCTGGTAAGATTGCACCTAAATCAACCATTTATCGGATCATCAAGAACTTCAAGGAGAGAGGTTCAATTGTTGTGAAGAAGGCGTCAGGGCGCCCAAGAAAGTCCAGCAAGCGTCAGGACCGTCTCCTAAAGTTGATTCAGCTGCGGGATTGTGGCACCACCAGTGCAGAGCTTGCTCAGGAATGGCAGCAGGCAGGTGTGAGTGCATCTGCACGCACAGTTAGGTGAAGACTTTTGGAGGATGGCCTGGTGTCAAGAAGGGCAGCAAAGAAGCCACTTCTCTCCAGGAAAAACATCAGGGACAGACTGATATTCTGCAAAAGGTACAGGGATTGGAGTGCTGAGGACTGGGGTAGAGTCATTTTCTCTGATGAATCCCCTTTCCGATTGTTTGGGCCATCCGGAAAACACCTTGTCCGGAGAAGACAAGGTAAGCGCTACCATCAGTCCTGTGTCATGCCAACAGTAAAGCATCTCAGACCATTCATGTGTGGGGTTGCTTCTCAGCCAAGGGAGTGGGCTCACTCACAATTTTGCCTAAGAACACAGCCATGAATAAAGAATGGTACCAACACATCCTCTGAGAGCAACTTCTCCCAACCATTCAAGAACAGTTTGGTGACGACCAATGCCTTTTCCAGCATGATGGAGCACCTTGCCATGAAGCAAAAGTGATAACTAAGTGGCTCGGGGAACAAAATATCAACATTTTGGGTCCGTGGCCAGGAAACTCCCCAGACCTTAATCCCATTGAGAACTTGATTATGCAAGAATGGCCTGCCATCAGTCCGGATGTGGCCCAGAAGTGAATTGACAGCATGCCAGGGCGGATTGCAGAGGTCTTGAAAAAGAAGGGTCAACACTGCAAATATTGACTCTGCATAAACTGAATATCATTGTCAATGAAAGCCTTTGACACTTATGGAATACTTGTAATTATACTTCAGTGTACCATAGTAACTACTTACATAAAGATCTAAGAACGCTGAAGCAGCAAACTTTGTGGAGACCAATACTTGTATCATTCTCAAAACCTTTGGCCACGACTGTAATTAAGATATGGGAAAATGGAGGGCAGTAAATTGTAAGACAGCTCTTACATGATTCTCACTTCATTTCTGGACAGATATTCCTAAGCCTAGAGTGGTTCCTTCTGGACAGGAATGTAAACCAATCTCTTCGCTGGCACTGTAGCAGTCAACATGAAAAATCTAAAACAGTTTCCCACTGCTGATATATATATATTCAGTGAAAACTAAGTATGCTGCGATCAAATACTAGTATGAGTTTCTCCCCTTTTAAACAGCAGATCTACACTATATATACAGCAGTATGTGGACACCCATTCAAATGAGTGGATTCTGCTATTTCAGCCACACCCGTTGCTGACAGTTGTATAAAATTGAGCACGCAGCCATGCAATCTCCATAGACAAACATTGGCTGTAGAATGGCCTTACTGAAGAGCTCAGTGACTTTCAACGTGGCACCGTCATAGGACGATTTCTGCCCTGCTAGAGCAGTAAGTGCTGTTACAGAACGGGACCGGGACCGCCAAGTGCTGAAGCCCGGTTGTCCTCAGTTGCAACACTCACTACAGATTTCCAAACAGCTTCATGAAAAGGGTTTCCATGGCCGAGCAGCTGCGCAAAAGCCTAAGATCACCATTCACAATGCCAAGCATCGGCTGGAGTGGTGTTAAGTTCACCTCCATTGGATTCTGGAGCAGTGGAAATACATTCTCTGGAGTGACGAATCACGCATCACCATCTGGCAATCTGACGGACTAATCTGGGTTTGGCGGATGCCAGGAGAACGCTGCCTGCCCCAACGCAGTGCCAACTGTAAAGTTTGGAGGAGGAATAATGGTCTGGGGCTGTTTTTCATGGTTTGGGCTATGCCCCTTAGTTCCAGTGAAGGGAAATCTTAACGCTACAGCATACAATGACGTTCTAGACGATTCTGTGCTTCCAACATTGTGGCAACAGTTTGGGGAAGGCCCTTTCCTGTTTCAGCATGACAATGCCCCCGTGCACAAAGCGAGGTCTATACAGAAATGGTTTGTCAGTGTGGAAGAACTTGACTGGCCTGCACAGAGCCCTGACCTCAACCCCATCAAACACTTTTGGGATGAATTGGAACGCCGACTGCGAGCCAGGCCTAATCTCCCCCAACATCAATGCCTGACCTCACTAATGCTTGTGGCTGAAAGTCCCCGCAGCAATGTTCCAACATCTAGTGGAAAGCCTTCCCAGAAGAGTGGAGGCTGTTATAGCAGCAAAGGGGGGACCAACTCCATATTAATGCCCATGATTTTGGAATGAGATGTTCGACGAGCAGGTGTCCACATACTTTTGGTTACGTAGTTTATTTAGACACACTACAGCTGGGAAAGTCAAAGCACAGTTGTCAAAATCTGTATTAATTGCTACATTTTAATAAGTGACTTAAAAACAAATCTGGTATTCAAGGACTTTGAGACAAATGTACAGGAATTATTTTTGCCATTTAATTTTTTTCACATTATTGCTTTACAGTAAAATGCATTGGTTGGATATGTCCAGTATAACGAGACAATACATTCATATAAGTTATACAGATGTTTTCGATAATGTTTCATAGTAACTAACTTTACATTAAATATATTATCATTGTTTTATTTCTCATTTTTATTGGTTGACAAATGACTCCCACATCACATTGAGCTCACAGTGCATCAGGTCGCATTCATTCAAGAGAATTACATACGGCTCCACTCCTGCGTTTTTATTGAACGTGTGTGTGTGTGTGTGTGAGAGAGAGTATGGGCAACATTTTCATAGTGCAAACAAATTGTTGCTGAGTGCAAAAAAAAAACACAGTAAACCGCTATAATCTGTTAGTTTGACAACTATCTTTTCTTCAACAATGTGTGCTATAAAGAGGTGATTTAACTACAGTTGAGTAAACAGAGCAATACATGTTATTCTCTTTATAACACACATTACAGAATAGTTTCAAATTAAAATCACACTACTAGATTATAAATTAGGTTTATGGTCATTCTTGCCCTAGGTGTGTGTGTGTGTGTAGATGTGCGCTTTTATTTTGTACAACATGGTTTCCATACAATCTGTACTTTCGATGCACAGCTATCATTTATGGCATCTGAATTCTACTTATTTTTCAAAAAGTGTTAAACGTTATGCGGCAGATTGCCCAGTGAGATATTACACAGTGGTGTGTGTGTGGGTGTTCGATGAGTTAGTATAGTCAAACAGTAGGAGCAGTGTGACCTGCTGTGCTGAGGTGTATTCATTAGTCGCGGACCGTTGCAGGAAACCGTTTACTCTAGGAACCGAACAGGGAGGTACCTACCTGAATTTGTCCAATAGAAACACTCGTTTTCGTTGCAAAACATTTTCCGTTTAGAGTAAACCGTTTCAGTTGCAAAACCTTTTTTTTTGTTGGTTTGCAGCAGTCAGCGACTAATGAATACACCTTTTGTCCCTCTCAGGACCTGGCAACGAGGGCCCAATTTTAAAGCAACCCCTAGACCCTATGTGCTATACACTTGTGGAGATCCGAGAGGATTTGATTGGTATTAGTGCAATATGGTGAAACCTCCACCAAGCTATTACTTACTGCTTAAACCCTCTCAGCTCTCCACAAGTACATAATGCGTAGGGTCTAGGGGTCCATTTGGGATTGGACCAAGGACAGAACCACACAGGTGTTGTACACAGACCCAAACCCACCGCTCAATACCAGCAGACAGACAGACAGACAGACAGAGAGAAAGAAATGTAAAGGAAATCAACAACCCCCGCCCAAAAGACATCAGACATTCTTAATAAACTCAGGTATATGCTTGACCTAAAAAGCGAGCATCATATGTTCAAAAAATATCTATGTATGTACAGTTAATAAGTGAAAAAGACTGAGAATGCAGCGGTTGTTACGAAGAAGACAACAATGAGTATGAGATCGGAATGGCACTAGCAGAGAATACTCTTTCACTCTATGGGTTAAAGACCCACTGGGGTATATACAGTGCAGTGGGGGTAACTGCTATAAGTTGATGGTCGAGCGGGGTGGGACACATGACACGGGATGGGGGTCAGAGAGATCATTGGGTTGTGATGAGGGCGGGGCAGTAGGGTCTTGAGGACCTGTGTGGTCCCTTTCTTTCAAGAAAACACAGCGAGTCTAACCCCCCCCCAGAGCAGTTTAGGGGTCCTGCTACTAAAAAGGTCCTTCATACAGAGAGGAGATCTCATCTCACAAAGTTATCTTTCCTGGAGAAGGAGAAGTTCCAGAATGTTCAGAGGACACTGGACTAAACCATCTGTAGCCAGCCTGGGGGGGGGGGGGGGGTGTTTCCCAGCTGGAGTCCTTCCCCTCCGCTCCTTAGGTAGAGTTGGTGATTGAGTAATGCCCTTGTACCAGAGGGTTGGCCTCCCTCGCACACACAAAATCCCCCGTTCCATGTCTTCTGGCTCGTCCTTTAGCGGTCATTCAGACCAGCGAGCTCAAATGTTCCCCTAACATTATGGCAACCCCCATGGAGGTCCTCCAGTGTACAACACTAATTACATTGAGATTGCATATACAAGTACCTGCTGCCAACACAAAAAGGGAAAGACAAGTTCTCATCATTAACACTCCCCTATTAATGCAAGTCTCTCCAACTTATTGTAGACTCCGTTCCTGCAGGTGTTTTGCATGATGTCAAATGTCTTAGATTGCAGAAGCCTGTAGCTGCCGTTTTTTGTAAAGTGGGCACCGGGGGGGGGGGAGGAGCCTGCATTTATTGTCTCAGCATGCATTGCACTTCAGACAGAAACGGGTATGTTGGAGGTTCAATTCTTTAGGGGAATACGGAAGGGTGAGGGGTGGGGGTGGTGAGACCGACCTGGGCACGGGCCTGCAAGTCAGCACACACCCTCGTCATTCTCTCACACACACACACACACACACACACACACACACACACACAGGAAGCACTAGTTGACTCAGAATGAGAGGACGGCTTTGCTAGTTTTAAAGTGCAATATCTAAATGTAATTCACAGAGAGAGCACACCACCTATGTTGCCCCCTACTGGAACTGCGGAGGCTCCAGATATTCCCTGATAACCAAACAGCTGTGGTTGCTTGAGACCCCTGCCATGCAGATAGATCAGAGTGAGGGGGAGAGTGAGGGGGCATTGCCCCCTGGTGGTCAAAGGTGGATAGAGCAGACAGGAGACAAGAATAGACCGATTCCCATCATCTGTGATACTATATACATTTCGCCATGCTACTGTCCAAAGACGTACGAAAACGGACACCGTCCCAAAGATATCCCCCAACTCAGTGACCTATCCATCGCTTCTCTGGAGCAAGTGTTTTTCTCTTTAGGGTTGTGCAGTCGGAGAGGGTGTGTGAGAGAAGAAAAAAAAAAACAGCTGAACTTTCAGCACCACGGATTTTGGAGTCGCCGGCCATCAGCCAGACGCCCCCCTTTGGGAGGGAGCCAAATCTCCTTACAATAAAAGCATTATCTCTGTGTGCAATTCGTTACTGTGAAACAGGCAATGTCCTTTATGATCGCAACAAGCTCTCCTCAAAGTATTTCATACTAGTCATTTTTAAACTCTAAAGAACAAAAAATACACGATCCAAAAACATCAAAAGAAAAAATTACATGTTTACAAGTTTCCATTGTGCTGCAAATATACATGATACACACTCTTCTGGCAGTCTCAGCTTTGAGTTGGACTGCAAGACTCCTTAGACACAAAGCTTCCGGACAAAATGTCTTTAAGAGGCGATCGAGAGAAGAGAAACGTTCGAGAGTAGAGAGAGGAGTGAAAGGTGAGTGTCTGGTGCAGAAGGGCGTGGCGTAGTGATATGGAAAAAGTCACAGTTCGGACCAAGTCAGAAGGGTCCAGGTCTGAAAGAGGAGGAGGAGTGTTCTTCCTCCAAAAGGTTGGGGGGGGGTACAAGCGGGATTCGGGGGGGGAGAGGTAGAGGTTTAGGGCGAGGTTGTGTATTCTCCATAGGGTCTTTGAGTGGATCGGTGAGGTGGGGCTGGGATGAGAAGAGGAGAGGAGAAGTTTGGATGGAGGAGAGTAGAAGGGATGAGGGTCAATGTTGCGGGTTAGGACTAACCCTAACCTGGACAGAGGTATGTGTGGGTTGTTGTGAGAGGGAGACTGTATTGTAGGTACAGTAGGGCTGATTCCAGAGCATGTGGGGGAACGCTAATAAAAGCAGGATTGGATCAAGAGGTCAGTTATGGCAATGAAAGGTGGCGTCAGACAGGCAGGAGATACCCAGGTAAGCAGGTTTAGTAACGTGGTCGAAAATGGGGGAAGGACGATTGTGATTGGTGGCTGTTTGGGGTTGAGGGAGTGGAGCTTCCTAGTTCAGAGGTAAGAGTGGGTGGGTGTGGTCTAACTACTCCTCCATGCACATGGGCAGGTTGACGAAGGTGAACACGTTGTACTCGATCATAATGGAGAAACACAGGAAGACTGCATACAGGACCAGGGTATAGATACCCAGCTTCAGGTCCAACTTCCAGTGGTTCACGTGGATCCCCCCCACCTGCACAGGGGAACAAACACACACATTATATACAGCCACTCTGCAGAGGGGAACACAGTACATCATACATATAGTCAGCCGTACATCAGAGCTCTGGACACCTGACTAGGCTTATGCAAGAAATTACTGGGAACACTTTTCCACACACACACACACAAGTAAAATCTGGTTGCATAACGCTACGGCCCCTCAAAGACACATTAAGACATGCAAATAGTATGCGCATTCATCAACTGTCCGAGTTGCATTATATAAAAATACAAGTTTGTCGTTGGACAATCTTCTCTGCTGTACATCAGTCAACGGATGACTCCACTGAAAAACCATTGGCTCAATTCTTAATTTAAGGAAACAAAATCAGCCTAATACACTGGCAGATTGGTCAGCGGCAGTCATAGATACTCTCTATACACAGTATGACTGGTGAGTAGTATAATACATGTATAATATATGCCACTTAGCAGACGCATTTATCCAAAGCGACTTAGTCACGCGTTTGCATACATTTAATGTATGGGTGGTCCCGGGAATTGAACCCACTATCGTGGCATTACAAGAACCATGCCCTACCAACTGAGCTACAGAAGAGGGTATCTGCTCACCGTTAAAGCCACAGATCCCAGTAGCAACACCACAGAGTAGACCAGTCCTCGACTGTTGATCATGACCTAGAGGGGGAAGTCATTGTTAACGTTACACGGGGAATATTTAAATAATGCTTTGTAACTGAATGTTTAGAACAATATTCACAATTCTAAAAGTTGACAACTCTCTAATTACACAGCTCTGGCCATAGTTAACTCCAGGGGTGCATCTCAATAGTCTTAAGTGGCTTCCTCCGGCCATGAGCAGAGGACGTTTGAAACTATTGAGATGCACCCCTAGTAGACGAGTGGGAGAGAGCTGGAGGGACAATAAGGTCAAGGACACACAGTAACGAAAACACTTTAGTCCTTAACAAGGGTTATTCCCTCTCCAAAACATCAGTGATGAACACTTGATTTCATTTGAGTGAGTCACTTCCAGAAAGATGACTACCTAACTACAAGTATTTACAGTGCATACTGAGTTAAAAGTTGTACGTCAAGCAAAGCAGTGATCTCTCAGACGTGATCTCTCAATCCCCCCCCCCTACAGGGACAGCTGTTCCCTATGCGCCAGGGTGGAGGTAGCAGCTTCCACTCCTCCTATCCTAACCTTAATCATTAGTGGGTGAAAATGCTAAACTGATCCAAGATCAGTGTCCAGGGGCAACCTCACCCTACTCTGTCCCCTATAGCGGTTCTTACCTCTGAGCCGTAGTTGACCGCCATGGTCTGCAGTGCCCAGGGAACGCCCAGTCCAACCAGGATATCAAACACATTACTGCCGATGGTGTTGGACACTGCCATGTCACCCAATCCTAAACACAAATATAAGCATTTTACATAAAAACAACCTCCAGAGTATTGCTAAAGATGGTACAGTCCGAAGATACCTCAGTCTCAAGGAACCCCCCCCCCGCCCCCCCTGACCTGATGCTTCAATATATCCACATTATTTTCCTTCCCCCGGGTGCCATCTATTTTGTGAAGTGCACCAGTCCCTCCTGCAGCAAAGCACCCCCACAAAATGATGCTGCCACCCCCCGTGCTTGATGGTTGGGATGGTGTTCTTTGGCTTGCAAGCCTCCCCCTTTTTCCTCCAAGGTTCTCTGGCTTGCAAGCCCCCCCCTGTACCTTGCCGAGCAACGATGAGACTTGCGATGCAGTCTGGAACGCTGGTGCCCGCTGCCAGAAACGTGATGCCCATAATGACGTCTGGGATGCCAAGGGTGTAGCCGATGATGGTGACCTGTGACCACACACACCTGTTACAACTGATAAGTGACCAGAACAGACCGACAGACACAAAAACACCCCTCGCCCCACCCTCACCCCACACACAAACACCCACACCCTCTACCCTGAGACTCACCATCCAGACCATGAAGTAGGAGAAGACCGCGATCCAGACGGTGGAGAGGATGAAGGAGAGCATGAAGAACTTCTCCCAGCGAGGCTTGGCACAGTTGGGGATGGTGAAGAATAGGAGGAGCAGCAAAGGCCAGGAGATCAGCCACTTGCACTTGCTGCCGATGCCATCTGCAGAACAGAAGTGGCAGGTAGAAAAAAAAAATAAAAAAAAAAACATCTACTGAAGTGGAAGCAAATAGGACAAATATTTTCTTGAAAACAAAACATTTCCTATCGACAGTAATGTTAAGCTCTTTCTGGATAAACATCACGCTAATACACACACCACAACACACCCGGGATATGAAAGGGGGAGATGGTTTCGTTCTCCTGCTCCTCCTCTGCTGGTTTGTCTTCGGGCACGTTGCCGTTCTCAATGTCCACCTTCCCCTCCAGAACTTGGGTCTCCACCCCGTTGGCACCCTGGACCAGCTTCTGACGCTGTCAGGAAGGAGCAAAACAAGGAGCTGTTCATTACGGGACACATCGGAAAACATGCGCCTCACCCCTTTCCTGTAGTTGCATCCCTATCTATCCGTACCTCGGTGATGATGAGGCGACTGGCCATGCGCAGCCGGGTCTTGGGTCCAAAATGGCTGGTGACCATGACGCGGAGGCCGGCCTCTGGGAAGCGTAACTTGGGAGGGCTGGCATGCATCATCTCATCGACCATGACCACAGAGCCACGACTGTAAGCCTTACTGGGCTTAACTGGAGATGGACAGACACGTTAGTCCTTCAAACTGACACACACACACACACACACACACACACACAAACACACTAGCAAAAAAACACAAAAAATCCATTGAAGTAACTATCCAGTGAAAATCTCATTATTAATAAGATAATATTCTGTTTACTCACACCCAAATAATGTCCTTCAAACAGACCGTTACTGGCAATGTCCCAAGGGGATAATGGCATTCGCTTAGTCATTTTTTACCTAAGGAGCTCTATTTTGGTGGACTCTTTTGTAGAAGGAACTGACTTTACAATTTAAAATAACTGAAAATGTACAGTTGAAGTCAGACGTTTACATACACTTAGGTTGAAGCCATTAAAACTAATTTTCAACCACTCCAGAGATTTCATGATAACAAACTGTCGGTTAGGACATCTACTTTGTGCATGACAATTAATTATTCCAACAATTGTTTACAGACAGATTATTTCACTTATAATTAATTCACTATATCACAATACCAGTGGGTCAGAAGTTTACATACACTAAGTTGACTGTGCCTTTAAACAGCTTGGGAAATTCCAGAAAATTATGTAATGGCTTTAGAAGCTTCTGATAGGCTAAATGACATAATTTTAGTCAATTCGAGGTGTACCTGTGGATGTATTTCAAGGCCTACCTTCAAACTCAATGCCTCAAGACCTCAGAAAAAAACATTGTAGATCTCCACAAGTCTGGTTGATCCTTGGGAGCAATTTCCAAACGCCTGAAGTTACCACGTTCATCTGCTCTAACAATAGTACGCAAGTATAAACACCAAGGGACCGCACAGCCGTCATACCGCTCAGGAAGGAGACGCGTTCTGTCTCCTAGAGATGAACGTACTTTGTTGCTAAAAGTGCAAATCAATCCCAGAATAACAGCAAAGGACCTTGTGAAGATGCTGGAGGAAACAGGTACAAGAGCATCTATAGTGGGGAGAACAAGTATTTGATACACTGCCGATTTTGCAGGTTTTCCCTGTGAGTGACGGAATCTAAAACAAAAATCCAGAAAATCACATTGTATGATTTTTAAGTAATTAATTTGCATTTTATTGCATGACATAAGTATTTGATACATCAGAAAAGCAGAACTTAATATTTGGTACAGAAACCTTTGTTTGCAATTATAGAGATCATACGTTTCCTGGAGTTCTTGACCAGGTTTGCACACACTGCAGCAGGGATTTTGGCCCACTCCTCCATACAGACCTTCTCCAGATCCTTCAGGTTTCGGGGCTGTCGCTTTGCAATACGGACTTTCAGCTCCCTCCAAAGATTTTCTATTGGGTTCAGGTCTGGAGACTGGCTAGGCCACTCCAGGACCTTGAGATGCTTCTTACGGAGCCACTCCTTAGTTGCCCTGGCTGTGTGTTTCGGGTCGTTGTCATGCTGGAAGACCCAGCCACGACCCATCTATAATGCTCTTACTGAGGGAAGGAGGTTGTTGGCCAAGATCTCGCGATACATGGCCCCATCCATCCTCCCCTCAATACGGTGCAGTCGTCCTGTCCCCTTTGCAGAAAAGCATCCCCAAAGAATGATGTTTCCACCTCCATGCTTCACGGTTGGGATGGTGTTCTTGGGGTTGTACTCATCCTTCTTCCTCCAAACACGGCGAGTGGACTTTAGACCAAAAAGCTCTATTTTTGTCTCATCAGACCACATGACCTTCTCCCATTCCTCCTCTGGATCATCCAGATGGTCATTGACAATCTTCAGATGGGCCTGGACATGCGCTGGCTTGAGCAGGGGGACCTTGCGTGCTCTGCAGGATTTTAATCCATGACAGCGTAGTGTGTTACTAATGGTTTTCTTTGAGACTGTGGTCCCAGCTCTCTTCAGGTCATTGACCAGGTCCTGCCGTGTAGTTCTGGGCTGATCCCTCACCTTCCTCATGATCATTGATGCCCCACGAGGTGAGATCTTGCATGGTGCCCCAGACCGAGGGAGATTGACCGTCATCTTGAACTTCTTCCATTTTCTAATAATTGCGCCAACAGTTGTTGCCTTCTCACCAATCTGCTTGCCTATTGTCCTGTAGCCCATCACAGCCTTGTGCAGGTCTAAAATTTTATCCCTGATGTCCTAACACAGCTCTCTGGTCTTGGCCATTGTGGAGAGGTTGGAGTCTGTTTGATTGAGTGTGTGGACAGGTGTCTTTTATACAGGTAACGAGTTCAAACAGGTGCAGTTAATACAGGTAATGAGTGGAGAACAGGAGGGCTTCTTAAAGAAAAACGAACAGGTCTGTGAGAGCTGGAATTCTTACTGGTTGGTCAAATACTTATGTCATGCAATAAAATGCAAATTAATTATTTAAAAATCATACAATGTGATTTTCTGGATTTTTGTTTTAGATTCCGTCTCTCACAGTTGAAGTGTACCAGACCTCTACATGCTTTGTAAGTAGGAAAACCTGCAAAAATCGGCAGTGTATCAAATACTTGTTCTCCCCACTGTATATCCACAGTAAAACGATTCCTATATCAACATAACCTGAAATGTCGCTCAGCAAGGAAGAAGCCACTGCTCCAAAACCGCCATAAAAAAGCCAGAGTACGGTTTGCAACTGCACATGGGGACAAAGATCATACTTTTTGGAGAAATGGTCTCTGGTCTGATGAAACAAAAATAGAACTGTTTGGCCATAATGACCATTGTTATGTTTGGAGGAAAAAGGGGGAGGCTTGCAAGCCGAAGAACACCATCCCAATCGTGAAGCACGGGGGTGGCAGCATCATGTTGTGGGGGTGCTTTGCTGCAGGAGGGACTGGTGCACTTCACAAAATAGATGGCACCAGGGGGAAGGAAAATAATGTGGATATATTGAAGCAACATCTCAAGACATCAGTCAGGAAGTTAA